>CCAG010012686.1:0-17461 GCA_001077435.1 Glossina morsitans morsitans
AAAAGAGATGAAAACAAAAAAAAAAAAAAAAAAAAAACATCGAAATATATTCAGTTTGTTGTGTATGTCAGCGGTAACGCGTGCATAGCCACGAAAATAAAAAAGAAACCATTAAAAAAATCAAGGTCTTTATTAAATTATTCAACTCCCATGAATTGAAGGTAAAAGAAAAGAGAGATCGTTTCGAATGTCAATCCATTAAACTCTCTACACCACTCTGCCCATGTGATTGCTGTGAGAGCTCAGCAAAAAAAAAAAAAAAAAAAAAAAAAAAAAACTTTAAATAAAGAAAGAAAAACGAAACTTGCTGAGCCGCAGTTGCAGTTGTGTTCTCAAATATTGTTATGCTCTCTTTAGTTATTCTCTGTCGATACGACAACAAACATATTTATTTTTGATAATTTATTTATTTTTAATTAATGTAATAATTTTAACGGTAGAAGAGAGAAAAAAAAACAAAGAAACAAACAAAAAGAAAGTTCCCCCAACAGATCGTTCGTGCTGCGAGTGCACGTTCATTAATTAATTTGAAAATCCGCCTTTAAATCTATAAACACAATATTATTGAAAAAATTGCATTTTTTTTTTTGCCCTTGTTGTTAGAATTGTACAAAAGCTAATTATAAGTCGCTTTTTATGTTAGTTCATAAACAATACAAATTGACATACATGTAATCACCATTGGATGGCAACAACAATGATGATAAAGTTGTTTACAAAGTAACATTTCGTAACAAAAATTGAAATAATAGCCTTTAGACACCGGTCCATTTGAGTAAACATATGAAAAATCTCAGATTTGCTTTTTATGCCCTAAGTCACTTGACGTGCAAAGATTTATTAAATTTGTGCCGATGTATGTAGCACCCGTTAGGACTTGAGATATACCCATTTTTTATTGTATCGTTCGATTCAGAATCACTTTTTGAATCCATCTAAGCTTTTCTGGTCATCTATCTGCCTGGTTCAACTTATAGGTCGAACATTTTTGAGATATTTTCTTGAAATTTGAATTGGTCCTAGGACGAATCCTATTGAATATCAGTTTGAAACAGTTTTGCTGCCGCCTTCTTTTGAAGAGGCCTTATATGGACAGATGTCTTTGGTGGTTTAACGTAGATACATACCTTGTCGGTTTAACCCGACGATGCCCGATGACACACGGGTTAATTTAGCGTAACCGGCGCCCTCCAGAGAGTTAGACAATCCCTATAAGCTAGGAGCCTAAATTGCACTGGAGAAACCAGATATGTTTATTGTGTATGGCTCAGTAAACCCACTCTGGAGAGTGTTGAAGCATATCATTCATGTGTAGATTACCTATTTAAATCGCGAGCTCTTATCCAAATGAATGCTTTTTTCTCGTAGATTGACAGACTGTAAACTGTTATTTGTGTCGGATTTCATTCCAACGTCTCCAATTATTAATGAGATACATTTTTTATTTCCATAAAACAAAAATATGCATTCTTCGATTCCGTTTTATGTCTATAACTGCCCCTATAAAGCTTTTTGAGTTTCGAACACGCTTCATACACGAAAAATAACGGTTCTAGAACGATTTGAATTGAGCTTTTTTAAAAATGTCTCTAACATTGAATATAATAGTCATTGAAAAACCCAAAGTTGTCTGCCCATAATTGTGGCAAATAAGTTCACGCAAACAAGGCATAACTCAACGTTTGAATCATATTTTTTATTAACATTTGCAGTCTATGCAGAGAATTCGTATTACATCATACCACAATAGTCAAAGAAATCGTAGGCCACTCTATTGAGTGTAAACATGTTCAAGAGCAACATTCTTTATACTCTCGTTTCATGAAAATGACTATAACTCGTCTTGAAGAGAATCTTGAATGTCTATCGTTAGTAATTTAAAGTGTTTCCGTCGCTACTTAGACTTCTAGCTCATGTTGATGACGCGTCAATCGAAGTAACTATCATCGATAGGCGGCAACAACTATTGTCAACTTATAAACAATATAAATAGTCTGATAAGGGATCTGATAATGTTTTTAGCAAAATTTTACATCATCACAATTGATCCCGGCGGAGGAAACCTTATCTTGGTGAAGTCATCGAAAATCTCAGGACTTGTGTGCTCGCAGAGTTCTTTACTAAGAATTCACCTACTATGGACACTCAAGATTTAAGTGCAAGTTAAGAGTTAAATATGTGTGTTATTGAGTGGGTCAACAAAGGATTAATGTGAGTTGGTGCTTGATCATGTGGGGTTGATATCTACTCATGGCACATTAAAGTCTATGGGAAATACATGGGATGGCATTCTAAGCAGTATAGATAATTCCAATGCAAGAGCATGCATAATTATGACAGCGCCATGACGATAACCCTAATGGATTACAGGCTAAAACCGTTGAATTCATGGGGGTCAGATTACCCTCCCACTTATAAGTTATATTTCCTTAGGACACATCTCTAGGGATGCGCTAACAAAAGTGACAGCGTTACGAATATTTTGATAAAACCGGTCCTGACTGCTAGGTGCAACCTTTCGGGAAGTGCTTGTGAAGGCTGTGATTTTAACACAAATGCGGGAACATTAAATCGTCAGAAATCCAGGTAGGCCTCGCCTTGCTCAGAGAGGAGAATTACTTTCCTATTCCAAATCAAACCTGCATGTCATTATCGGCCCGAGTAGCCGAGCAGTTAAGAACCGCGACCATCAACGCAGTGTGCGTGGGCTCAACTCTCAAGTGCGGCAGACTTTTGTTTGGTCGTAGCTATAGTGACTGCCCAGTCTGTAAAGACATAACACTTGCCGATTGAGCACACACCCATTAGGCTGCGGCCATCACCTTTATGTTTCTTTCTTTTTCGTCTCTTCTTTCAAACAGAGACCCTATTACACGAATAGCGAACATCCCCCGCTCATATTACTTCATATCTCTTAGTCCGCTCTTGGAATAGACCTTGTCAGTTGCAGCATTGCCTTGCAAGCTAGTGGCAGTAGGCATATTATGATCCCATGGACTTTGTGTAACAAACCATCTTGCCTTGGCAAGTGCGGACGTTGAACATCCAAGACTACCAGCAAACTTGTAAAGAATACGAGTAAGCGAAAGTGCTGGAATGTAGTCAATTAATTTTTTCCTCCAAACCATAATTTTTTTTGCCTCTAAGTTTCTACTATGAGTTTAAAGCTTAGTTTTGAAAAACATTGTAAGAATTTTATATCCCTAATGAGTGGTTTGTACGCAACTGGAAGAACCAAATTGAATTATTCGAAATCAAATTTAGTGGAGAGCCCTCTTATAACAATATTTTAGGATTTCTATTGATATTCAATATTTTACAATTTTGTCGCTTTTGAATAACTAAAAGGAGCTCTGTAAATGGCTCATGATTTTCCTTCAAATCGTATCCTAGGAATATTAAGCCAAGTACAAAACATATGTAGCCTTTAAATCAAAATTTTTGTTTTCAACACATTGTTAGAACTTTGCTATTATTTGTGAAATACAGTGTACATATAGTTGGACAATGTACAAAAATTGTTAAAAGAATTTACGAAAACAATGAATCCAAGGTTGCATTTTCTGCATGTCGGATGAAGTTCGTGCCATATGCCAAGTCTCAGTTTTCTCTTTCCTTCGTTACAATCGCTGTTAACTTGCTGTTAATATGTTAACAGCACAGTTTAGGATTTTAGATTAGCCCAAAGCGTACGACACTTTACGGAGTCTCTTATTACAATTCTTTTTGCTAACCTTACTTATCACTAGAGGAAAGAGGAGAGGTTGGTCTAATAGGACTCAGAATTAGCACATCGCTTAAGAAGGTCGTAGGATAGCATTTATGCGACGTAGGATAACTATTGACGAGCCCCATATGATTTTTAGATTGCACCGAAGTTCAGATGAGAAGTATCGAAATTTCAGAACGTTTCGACCATTAGTTAACAAGTTGTTGTTGTTTCAGTGACGCTTTACACGAAATTCAAATTTTTCCATTGCATTACACAAGCGAAAGTGGCTACGTATTTGGCATCCGAGCCCCATACAGTGCATCCAATAAGCGTAAATTAAAGCATTCACTTAATTACTTCATTGCCTTAAGTATAATTATAATTACTATGAGTCTTCAAAAAAATATTATGTGCTTGCATTAATTTTGAGCGAGTTCTACAAGTAAAAATGTTAAAGAAATGGACATAACGATTAAATTCGATAGTTTTGATCTTGTTCCACCTAAAATAATAGTTTTCCATTTAGTACTATTGAGGTAGGCAGCGTATGCCGACGTTAATAATGGAGCGCTTAAAATTTTATTTTCGTCATTCGTTACTTTTCCTATTTGATTTGAAGAAATCTGCCGCCGAAGCTCAGAAAACACGTTCAGAGGCTTATGGCGATGCTGCTCCATCAAGTCCCAATTGTCAGTTTTGGGTTCAACGGTTTAAAAGTGTTCCTTTTGATGTTAATGTCAAAGAACGGTCTGGAGGATCAAAAAGTTCGAAGACAATGAATTACTTGTCATATTGGCCGCAAACCCAGCTCCAATCTTCCAAAAACTTTCGGACAGCTTAGCTGTTAATAAATAAGCTGTTTCTAGATGTTTACATCCGTTGGGAAAGATCCAAAGGGAGGAAAGAGGCTACTATACAAATGGACTGAAAATGCCATTTCGAACCGTTTCAACATCGCGATTTCATTACTTGCCAAGCAAAAAAAGAAGACGTATTGTGATTGACGATGAAATGTGGATCAAGCTGTGAACTATGACAATCTCAAGTCAAGCAAAATATCATGGGTTAGTCGAGGAGTGCCATCCACATCGACTCCAAAGTGGAATATTCATGGCCATAACGTTTTGTGGTGCATATACTGGGATCAGCAAAGTGTATCGTGTTATGAGCTGCCGAAACTGGTTGAAAGTGGTACTGCAGATGTCTACCGACGTAAATTGCACAAACTGAAGGATGTATTGTTGCAAAAAAGACCAGCAATATCGGCTAAAAGACGCAAAGTCAAGAGTCGTCACGAATACACTGTTGCTCCTCGAATGGGAAGTTCTGTCAGAGTCAATGTACTCACCAGACATGAAGTCTTTTGCGGAACGATGCAGCATAGTTTGGCTGGCAAGCGATTCCACAAAGTTGAAAAAATGCAAAAAGAAGTCGATGGTCTCGGCCAAATCAATATCTTTCTTCCGAGACGTTGTCGCCATGTTACCAGAAAAATGGAAAAATATATTCTACCAATTTTACTCAATAAATGCCTTTTCAAGTAAAAAAGTTCTCAAAATGTATGCATGCACCCAATATTAAAAGATTTCTTGTTTAATGCAAGCAATCATTGCCAGTCTATTTAACTTAAAACCGAAGTCAGTTGAATCTTTCGCAAATCGAATCGATGCAGACTGCAAATGTGTAAAATAAATAAATTTTCTTTGTAGTTCTCTTTTTCTTTTCGTTTTTTAACACACGAGGTAGTTATATTAACCCAGTTATTAGTTTACTGAGCCTTCGTTTATTATGGTTATTGTTCTCTTGTTTTATTATTGGAAATCCACACTAATCCCTATCAAGGCATCGCGATAAAGTGGACTCATTATTCTGCTTGCAACCCTTGAAATTAGAAATATTAAGATTATGGCAAAGGTTTGAGCGCATTTAGTGAACTCTCTCCCCCCAAAGAGCATTTGATTCTAGTCTCTTCCTAGCACATACTGCTCCCGCCGTAACCATATTTTTCAAGAAAAAGACATAAGTAAGTTTAATAGGGAGTTAGTAAATGTTAAGGCAATTTACGGACTTGCATAGTCGGTGGCTGCCTAAGCCTCGTTATAGAGCCAACACACTTCTTTTGCTTTAATGCTTTCATTTCATGTTCTTTGTCTCGATACAGAAATTGTTTTCTCTTTTTTTTTAATTTTCACTGCCTTCTCATTTTTTTTGCATAACTGATAAAAGTGCAATAAAAAAAAGAAAACAGAAAGAGGAAAATCAACAAAAAAAACCAATTTATTAACAACAATATCATAAAAATTGCATTAAAAATTAAAAAGTGATTTCATTGAAAGCTTTCATAAATTAATAATTTTCGCTTTCTGCACGTTTATCGTATTTAGTATCGAATTAAAGCGTCATAAAATAATTTTAAATTTAATTTTTTTTTTAAATATAAAAATGAAAGTATATCTCGTTTCAAGCGTGGGGTTTACGGTATAATAAATAAGTAATAACGCTATAGAGGGTCACAGAATACTATTAAATACCCTACTCTATTTCGCCTAATAACGTTCTTCATCCAATGGCTTTTCAAAAAAAGGCTTTAAATGGCTACTAGTCGAAAAAATGGCGCGAACTGAATCATTTTCAGTAGTGTTTGTCCTTGAGCTAAATAACATCGGTTTATCAAATATCCCCAAAATAATAAAAGGGTATATAAAAAAAAGAATAAATAAACAAATAAACATATACTGCATCTGACTACGACGATCAATAGCGACATTAAAGTGGTTTCACAAGAGGTAAAAATAAAGAAAATATATTTCAAGCTAAGAGCAAAGGTCAGAGTACAGAATAAAAAGTTCCAGTCTTCCATGTAGAGGGTAAATATGACTTTGGTTTAGATTAATCTTTAGGGCGACAATTTATCTAGAAAATGCCGGTCAATAGATTGGAAGGATTTTGAGAAAGATTGAGTCATGCTCAAAAGCAAGTACGCCGATCTTATTCCTACAAAAAGTTTCTCCCCCAAAAAGAATTTGCTTGGGTCCACAATTATCCTTGCAAGTATAAAGGCATGGAAGCTAGGGATATGTAATAGTATAAAGGTAAAGAGAAACCTATGCTGTATTACGAAAAATAAAATCCAAAGACATTTTTATGTAAAAAGATATAGAGCATCGATCTCAGGTCAATAAACGTCGTCCGATAACCGATAATTGTCAGTCCGTATTAATATTTGGTTCGAGTATTTTGCTGAGATTTTCGGAAAACCACGTGCCATAAATTTTCTGATATAAAAAATTCTCTTTTCAAACTTTATTTAAACAAAATGAAGGCGTGAAGGCGTTTAGAACAACAATGCTTCATGTTCCTCAACCTTTTTTACAGTCCAGTCACTGATCGCTATATTTCACCTAAAACGAGAAGTCATCAAAGTTTTGACAATGTAGCCCAACATCTAATAAAGATACGAACACTTTTTCAAAGAATTGATTTTATTAAGCGCAGATTCATGCCTCACTTTGGACGCGTACGCAGGATTAAACATTATATCTATTGTAAAGATAGCTTTAGCTGTTAGACACGGCGGCTTGTACTCAAAAACAGTAGAGATAGGAATGAAGGGCAAACCTCGTGCGGTATCAGCTGTTACCGGGCTCAAATGAGACAAGGATATGTTTGGCACCACTAAATCTCCCTGATCAACAGACGAGGTCAAAGGATTCAAATGTGTTCTCTTTGTAAAAACATGTGCATCCCATCAGAATGCTTCCGGAAACCATGGTAACTACGCCGGTATAGTGAAAATTCGATATTTTGCTTCACATAAAGCATTCGATCTCTTAAAACCCTATGGATATCATTATCGATTATTTAAGAGAAGAAGAAAAAAGGAAAAGGCAGACTAAGAATCTCGGATACTTTTTACACTTGTATCGTCACTTTTACGAATGCAGATGTTTCTAAATAAACTGATTGATTAAGATAAAGGCCGACTGTACATAGGAACATCTATGCATCATTTCAACACTCTTAAAGTGTGCTGTGGTTTTTAGAATTATGTTTCTGTAACATATGACAATTAATGTTACAGAGACGTCACTGCAATAATTCTTTTGTAATTTAAGCAACTTATCTACTTTCTTCGTCTTCCTTTCCGGTTTTTTTTTTAAGTTTAGTTCGGTACCGGTTTCTTCCTTTTTCTTTTCTTTTGTGCTCTTTTCTTTAGTTTTCTTTAATTTTTCTTTTTCTTTGTTTTCTTTAATTTTTCTTTTCTCCTTCTTTTTTTTTTGGTTCCTTCACCTTTCTTTTCCTTTCTTTTCTTTTGCCTTCTTTTTTGCTTTTAATATTTTTTGTTTTCTTTCATTGTGTTTTCTTTCTTTTAGATTAGCTTTCTTTCTATTTTTTTTTTCTTTTTAGCTTAAGCTAACCCTTCAAAAGTATATTTACTTTAAAATTGAATTCAATAAGTTCACGGACGACACGCACACAGACGTAAGTTTAAATAGATTTTGAAATGGTTTTATGTTAAAAAATCTATAACGCAAATATCGTGCACATGTTTCGAATATGTTTGGTTAAACGTTTTACATTTTTATTCATTGCTTGTTTTTTATGAATTATTGTTTTCTATATGAAAGATATAGAAAACTATAATTTATGTGTTTTCCTTCTGCCTCATTTAGCTGAACAACAAAACAAAGAAAAACAATTTGTTTATGTTAGTAATAAATTTTCACAATTTTCATTATTTATAAAAGCTATTGCGTAGAATGCTAAATACTCCTACTTAGCATAAGTCAATTATGCTTTTTTTTTTATTCATTTCAAAAGAATGAAGTTATATTAATTTCGTCACCACGTTTGCAAGGAATATACGTCGTACGTCTTATAATATAAACAACATGAGGTCCATCAACGAAAAGCCTCAGATAATAAAACAACTTCTTGATATTCGCCCGCTCTTCCGCGGGCTGTTGGGTGGACTTCATAACGCGTTGCTTTTTCTTCTACAAAAAAACAAATATATATATATATATATGTATATATGTATATGTATATGTTTACATATATATTATACTATGTTATATGCACTCAAAGGCCGTAGCGGTCTGCATATGAGTAATGAGTAAATAAACAAAAGGGAAGTGCTTGTATTTCGAAAGATAAGGAACACTGCAAATTAAAATCTAAGATTAAGCCTTCTAGAGTCTACGCAAAAGAGTGCTAAACGATCTTCACATGCCAACCTTAAATTTGTTTGATATTAAAGATCCGTTAAAATGAAAAATGAGAATTCGTTTGCTGTCTATGGGAACAAACATAAGTTCCGTCTTATCACAGTTTATGGTGGACACCGATGAGAAGGGAAAATTAATATCTTTGTCAAATTAAAATGACGCATTTAATACGGCACCTGGGCGCTATAAATCTATGAAAGCGAAAATTAAAGATATTATATATTAGAAGATGGAAAACTGGATATATTTAAGGCAAACAACAAAGTTTATAGCTTAGAGGTGATGGTTTAGAGCATACTTAAAATCTCATATCTGGCAGTTCTAGAATAGGGCAACGTGGCGGGTGCCGGTAATAGCGCGTTATTTACTCGTTACGCCCACGTGCTTCATTTGGTTAAGCCCTCAAAATAGTTGCCGGCTTACCAGCTCTAGCGCTAAAGCTTATAAAGTGTATATAAAATGATGCTATAAGGTCCCCACATGTCTATAGGTCTACATAGGCCATAGGACCAAAGTTGTTAACCCGTTTTGGGCGCACACTTAATTGTAAATTATTTGTACATATTTAGCGTAGTTAAGTTAGAAAATGGCGAATATCGTGTAATTGATAGGATTACATATCGCAATCGAACTAAGTCAATTGACTTAATTCCATTTAGGTAAGGTGTTTGAACGATTTGGTTCGAGGATTATCAACGATAATTTTTAAAAGTAAGGTTAGATCGAAATGCCGATTGCCATTTTCCTTCTTTTTGATCGAGCCGCCAAGCAAAGAGGACCTTAGAAGAGATTTAGTCGGCCTGAATCGCTGGAAATATAAGGATTTTATCAGTCATGATAATTATAAGGACATGAAAGATGTAACATTTTAAAAAAAGTAACAAACTGACGTACACGTTTAAGTAAATTTCACGACTCGCATCATTACGAACTTAAGAGCTTCCACTTCTTCGTTAAAAATCGGCATAGGTTCCCGGAAATTAAGAACACAAGAATTGATGTAAAGAGATTGCTATATATTAGATAGTATACTATAACATATTAGTCAGTTTTAAGAAATCTTTTTGATTATTAAATAAAAGGTAAGTATACATTATAACGTATATCCGTCCGTCCTTTATTTTCCCTGTGATACAAAGAGTTTTCAGAGGTAAGAAAAAGTGGAGCATGAGTAGATGAGTAGGTAAAAATCGTGACTACCAAGTCAATGTTCGCGGGTTCGAACCTCAAGTTCGGTAGAGCTTGCGTTGGTCTTAAGTACAGTGAGTGATCAATAGGTAAAGGCATATAACAATTGTCGATTGGGCCATGGTAGTGATCGCCACATCCTATCTTTTGCTCTTTCTTAAATTTTTTCTGACCGTTTATACGAATAGAGCGTCATATTAAAAAAAAAAAAGGATAAGGATTACGAACGATTGGACCAAATCGATTAGCGATAATCCCCGCCCATACCTTTCTTGCTAAACTTTACATACGTTTCATTAAAAATTTGCCCTAAGACACAAAAAATTTTACTATTTGTCCACTAGTACAACGAGCAGTTTTGCTTTGTCTTTATTTCTTCTTTTTTTTTTTTTTTGGGTGGGCAGCAAAAATTAATATCTATACCACATTAAAGTGGAATGACGCATTTTGTACAGATTAAGTGTAAAAAAACTGTAAGAACTAAAACAAAGTAGTAAGGGCGAAAAATTATATTTATTAAGAGCATTGAAAATCAAAAATTTAATAGATACAATAATTTAATAAAAAAATTTCCATTATTTTCGAAAAAATTGAAAGAGAGCTTAAGTAACATCTCACTTCATTCTAAGAATTTATTTTTTTGATGTAAATAAATTATAGTAATAATAACAAAGCTAATTAGAAAAGAATTTGACAATTACGGTCAGTAGAGAGAAAGGTATGTAGTACTTGATGCTAGTCCACTGGGTCTACAGTAATTAACATAGGAGTAAAATAATTAAAATTTAATGAGTTCACCTTCAAGTTTTAGATCATCATATATATATATATGATCTATCTATATATATGTTTATACATATATATATATATATCCCCTATCACCCATTCATGTAAATTCTGCCAGGGTACGAGTGAAACGTCCCATCATATCCTATCCTGTAAGACCATCTGCAGAGTCACACTTTACAACAACAGCACATTCAAACACCAAACTCTGTACGGTCCTCCAAACCAAAGAAGGTGGCATGATTTGTACGAATCCTAAGACTGGAGGACTTGGTTCATGGGCGAATACAATAGATCTTTCGGAACTGCGCACGCAATAATAATAATAACGGAAAATACAATTTGCTTACTAGTGGAGAATATACATGAAAGTTGGGCGATTCGCTCCGTGTCGGGCCATAAATATTAAAGTAAAATACGATGAATTGAAAGAAGGCTGTTTTGAGAAAAGAGGAGAACAATTTCTTACCAATCAAGCTGTTCTTGTATGAATCTGGCATACAATATCTAAAAATAGTTATGTCAACTACCGATAAATGGAGGAATAATTCTTCTTTATATTCGATGGCCATCGGAGGCTCTTGAGTTCATTTAACGCCATAAGTTTGTCATTCCATGCTTTGGACGAAATGTCAAAGATATTAAAACTAGTAGAACGATCTAGAAATGAGTGCAAATATTCTTCATTGAATTCTATAGATAGAGTTTTATTGTGACGTATTTGCTCCGGAACTGTGCGCGGAATAAATACATTTTTTTAATAGTCTATCAACTTTCATAGATAGATTGAACCTTCAATATAATATTAAACATGTACACTTAGTATTTAAAATTTTAAATTTCTTTTTTTGAATGACGGCAATGAACTTTTGTTTTACATACGTAAAGTGTAAGTGAGGTTATTTATAAAGCCAATATAAGTTTATTATTTCTTAAAGTTTTCTCTCTCATCACTTTTTCAGCATTTATATCAATCTTTTGAAGGTTCCACATTTTTATTACTTTAAAACGTCTCCCGAAAAATAAAAATTAAGTTTTAGTATCGGAAATGACTTCCGTTATTATTACTTCAATAAATCAAAAAAAAAAAAAAAATTTTTTATTAGTCAGCTGCTCGTAAATAAGAACACGTGCGCAATAAGAAAGAAATTAAAAAAAAAACACAAAAAAATTTAGTTTACTTTTTTTCGTAATGAAAAGCATTACAATAGTGTAACAGTGACAGTAAACGCTCTTACTATAAATTGCTCGCTGTCTTTAGATGATAAGTGCAGTAAGGCATGAGAGTGTATGTTCATGTGCTCACGAGTTATTACTATTAATAAACTATAAATATTATACAGTTACTTGATTAACGTGCGTGCGTACTAGGAACAAGTGAATGAGTAGACAAGTGTATGACTGTATATTAATGTCTTTTAAAATTTCCATTAAATATATATTTCAACATATTACGGCAGATTTGTTTGACGTAAAAGTTTAATGTTCTGAGAAAAGCATCCATCCATAAATCATTTCCTTCTACACATTTATGATTAATTGTCAATTTTAATACGCTTGCTAGACATGCAAATGTATGAGAAATTATTCCTGTACTCAATCTCACCTTGACAATCATGTATTAATTGCTTAGTTTGAGAAATGACTTGAGAAAATGAATCTAAAATAATGTTCTGTACAAGGTCTTCTTATACGAATCACGAAGAAGCGCATATAGTAGTCGAAATCTATTATTTTAAAGATTTGTTGAATTGGGCGAAAAGCTATATTTCGAAATTAAGGGTTAATATTAGTGTGCTTAAAGTTGTTGTCCGTACGCGTAAGGACAATATTATGGTTAAAATAAAATTTCGCGCTTCTGCTCATACAGCGAAAGGCTCAAGTGCTCATGGGCGACGAAAGTGGGTCCAGAACGCTCGACATCCTTGAGCATCGGAATAACGTAGACTGCATTGAGCTTATGTAAACGTGTATTCAGGGCAAGTGCTCTACGGAGATAAAAGGGATATATCCACCAATTAAATCCCTCAAAATGATTACACAACTTTCTCAGCCCTCTTACGCACTGTATAGTGCACAACACACTACCGCAATTTGTCTTTTTTAAACCATGCTGGCCGCCTGTGATCTTCCCTGGCGTAGCCGAAGTCTGTATTTTGAAGTCCTGAGGTTCCTTCCTATAACCCTTTCTGGTCACTACCGTCCCCGCATGTGTAGAGGCCATCTCCCAAGTGACTGGTCGGAGGAAAAATGTCCATATTTTACCAAAATTGTGGCTAACGAAGGCTTCCAATCGATTTATATTTCGCAAACGTAAAATCTTATGAAGAGTATAAAGAGTAATCCAAAAAGTGGTGGCTAATATACGCTTTGTTCAAGCCGATCTCCAGTAGCTTAAATGAAAGGAGAAATATGTTAACAAAGTCTAAAACGTAATGCTCGAAAATTGTCGTTTGAGTCTGAAGGAACTGACTTAAAAAGTAAAACCATTTCTTAGGTTTTGTTTGAATATCGTTGCGCAAGGGTCTCCGTCAAAAACTCTAACGTAATGCCACATCTTTA
The DNA here is from genome assembly GCA_001077435.1 of Glossina morsitans morsitans. Classification (NCBI taxonomy): domain Eukaryota; kingdom Metazoa; phylum Arthropoda; class Insecta; order Diptera; family Glossinidae; genus Glossina; species Glossina morsitans. The sequence continues at coordinate 13,477 of CCAG010012686.1, forward strand.
TGATATGATAAGTCTGCGATTTTTCGACCTCTTACGTAAACACCTTACGAGGAAGACGAAGAAGTAAACGAAGGCATTAAATACCATTCGCTGTAGAAGTTCAATCATTCTGCAACAAGTTAATGCGGGACTGACATGAATTGGGCACTCTTTTTTGAAGATATTCAAACATAAGTGTCACAAATCATATTTGGAATCGCAACCAGTTTAAATGAATATTCTCGATTAAAATCAGGAAATCCTTCGCAATGTGTTGGTTAGCGCCTCAATTAATCAGTAAATTAATCGATCAATTAATCGGTGAATTAAACAAATAAATAAATTAATTCATATAACAAATAATAAATTACGACGTCAGAGCTTTATTTGCGGTGAACAGGCACAGTCTTATATGTATGTATAAGGCCGGAAGTCAGTAGTAGCACTACTTTACAATACTTGATTTTAACCACCTTTTGAAGGCAAGTTGCATTCACACTTTTACCGATCTATGAATAGTCGACTTTCAAACTCTATTTTTTGCTATATAAGGAATCAAAAACACGGAAAGCAGTGGACGTAAGCATAAATTTATTAAACATTCGTCTATAATGTATAAATAACGCTTAAGAAATTTTAATGTGAATTTTATTGTATTACGAACAGGATATCAAATTTAACATATCTGCATTTTTCTACAGCGTGCATCAAAAAATTAAAGGAAAAATTTAATAGTTACATGATTTTATGAATGATGATATTATTACTACTGTTTATTTAAACACACGATTAAATTAATGGGTTTTTTGAACTAAGTTTTGTGAAAAGTATTTTTAGAAATTTTTGCAATGCGAACAAAAATGAAGTCCATACAAAATATAATCGAAAAGTTTATTTTATAACAAAATTTATATACGCATATTTTTGTAATGATCTCCTCGACAGTCTGCTTTTATTTAGTTGACTCTGTGCAAATTATTTTTCCCTTATTTTTCCTAGAAATTTTACTTTTCTTTCTCACACCTTGCTTGCCAGTGCTTTTCTCTTTATTTCTTTTGTAATAAATGAAAACGCAATAGGAGGCCAAAGCCCACTCTACACCAGCCTGCAAGGAATTTTTTAAAATATAGTGTTATATGAGAATTGGTCGCAAAAATGGTCCAATCTGGTACTCAATAGCGTTCGTTCTTGGACCAAAACATATCAGTGTAGCAAATTTCATGAAGGAATCTTAAAAATGTTGGCTTGTAGTTTGAACACAAGAAACATAAACTGTTAAACGGATCGACGGACGGGGACGATTAAATCAAATAAGAAATTGATTCTGAATTGATTGGTGTAATAAAAAGTATGTCTATCTTAAGTTCTTCTAGGTGTGGTATGCATTTGACCGACGGACGGACATGTGGACAGACAAGTTTAAGTCAATTCAGAAAACGACTTTGAATCGATAGGAAAACAAGACAGACGGACGGACGGACATGCTTAAATCAACTCTGAAATTGATTCTGAATCGCCCGGTATAACAAACAATATTTCTATCCCAAGTCTGACTGTTGCGAACATGCGCACAAACTTAATACACTCTTACACCCCAAGTGGTGTAGAGTATAGAAAACGCAAAAAAAAAAAAAAAATACCAAAGTAATGCGTAAATAGGTTCGGTTTTTTTTGTTTTGCATATTATGCTAAGGAACTATTTTGTGAATAACGTTGCGCACGTTTGCAGCCATTATTGCTGTTGTTGCTTTAGTTGAACAAAACACTCCAAATATACCATGAAAAGCGATTACTTCCGGTGTAAATTCAAAAGCAAAAAACAAGAAAAAACATTTTAATTTGATGATAATCATTTAAATAATTGTGGGAATAAGTGTTTACTTCAGTTGCCCTTGTTATTATATTAAAGGAAATAATTGATTAATCTGCAATCAGATTAAGTGAAGGAAATATAAAGAAAAAAAACAAAAAAATGTAAAGACATTTCGTTCTTTTTACGCTTTGTCTCCAGTTCAGCGTTAATGCAAAATTATGCCCAAGCCGCACCTATCCTTCAAGTCCGCTCGTTTCGTGTCATACTGAACTAAACTACGGAAAGCGAAATCAAGCCCCAATTCTAGCGGTATTGCTCCATCTACCATCATATTTTCTCAACAGATTACATTACAAGATTAAAATCGTAATGCCATCAATTAATAACAATAACAAGAAACAACCTAATGAGCACAAGGCACATAATCAAATAAGCCGCAAAAAAAAAAAAAAAGGCAAGAGAAGGCATTGTAGAGAGGCAAGAGCAACCGTTAAATACGCTACATGAATTCTTCAGTCATCACATACGGAAGCCCGAATATTGGAGGAAACCTATATATACGTAGTCCAAATTCTGTCTGATTGATTTATATGTCCATTTACCGTTATGAACTAATTTTCATCATGAAATATTCAAAATTCTACCTTTTTACTACATAAAGATTTAGTTTTCAGTAGGAACGGGTATATGAGTGAACGATCAAAAAATTTCCCCAGCCAAAGCAAATTTTTCATACTAATTTGGAATGTCCATTTACTATTACAGAGCGTGTTTTGTCGACAAATTTTGAAAATTGCAATTTTTTTCCATACAACCAATCCCGATCCAAGTCATTTTCAATAGTATTCATCTTTGGGTCAAAGCATGTCAGTGTACCAAGTTTCATAAAAATATCTTAAAAATTACCACCTCTGGCATGAACATAAATTTAGATGGACAGATATCAGGCGAACAGATCGGCTCAACAAATGATTCTGAACCGATCACTGTAATAAAAGGAGGGGCCTATCTTAAGTCCTGCTGCGTGTTACATACTTCCGCACGAACCTAATGTACTCTGTACGATAATTGGTGCACGGTATAAAGAGCAATATATTATTAATTCATTTTTACATCAACGAGCTCAACTATAGCTTAACTAATATTATACGAATCCATAAGTAACTTGTGATGGAAACAACGCTCATTTCTCTCGAAGCCTTCAATATCACCATCCAGCAAAGATATAACCCCTTTAGAATCTATATTACCATCCTCTTGATCTGTTACCAAACTTTTAATCGCACTACCAACCCCACGATAAGCAAATATGGACTCCGGGCTGTTATAAATCACATGCATGGAAATCTTGTATCTTCAGGAAGCCCGGTGCTACACTGCAAGTGCTCATGCATTAGTTAATGAATCCAGCTGTACATTCTGCTACGTGCAGCTATCATTGTGGGAGCGTCTAAAAAAACGGCTATTCAGGTTTGCCAATTTAATGGCATCGATTTCGACCACATGTAGGTTGTCGAAACCCACCATAGCTAGATCTTTAAGTAATTCGCAACCCAAACTGTTAAAATAGCTGCCGATGGGATCAAATTGGTTTTGCAGAAAGTTCCGTCATTTTCCATAATATTACGCAATTAATTCCAGTTTCTTATTACTGGCACTGGCACAAGAGCGACAAGGCTATTATGGAGGAGCCATCGCATTCACGATTTTTTAAATAATTTCTAATGCAAATAACTTATGTCAATGGATATCAAATGAAATGTTAAGGCACGAAACGTTGTACTTCTTCTTCTTCTTGAATAATCATCGACTCAACCAGACGTGACTTGCCACGTTTTAAAAAAGGGCACACTATGAACACAAAAGTTCTTTGTCTAAACCTTAATAAAGTTAACAATTAATTTACGTTATTGGTTAACATTAGTTTCTTACGCTTATTCGTTAACGCTGAGTGAATACTTTCACATCTCGCATGTATATTGTCACAAATCTCCTCTTTTCTCAATGCGGTTCGTATCATGAAGATCGTGGGGTTGGTAGTGCGATTAGTGTTTGGTAACAGATCAAGAGAATGGTAATATAGATTCTAAAGGGGTTATATCTTGGCTTTACTGGTGATATTGAAGGCTTCAAGGTAAATGAGCGTTGTTTCCACCACAAGTTACTTATGTATTGCGTACTATTGCTAGCCTC
>CCAG010012688.1:0-36207 GCA_001077435.1 Glossina morsitans morsitans
TCACATCTCGCATGTATATTGTCACAAATCTCCTCTTTTCTCAATGCGGTTCGTATCATGAAGATCGTGGATATTATTTTCAAGAGAAATGCACTTCAAAGTCCTTTTAACTTCAAGTTTCTTTATTTACAATCTATTGTTTAAGGCTGAGAATATTTACATTTTACTTTGGCAATACTTTCGATTTCTCAACTTTAGTATTCTTTTTCAACTCAAATGTGTTCGTATGACTAACTCTGCCTTCCGCAATTATTCTATATCAAATATACATTTTTACAAGCATGCTACTATTATCTAAATTCATGGCTTCATTTTTAATCCGTTAACCTCCTTTTCCGCAAATCGTTTTCCTCGACCAGCAGTTGTGCACCTTGGTTTTTCCCGGTCTGTTTTTCTGCTCATCTTTTTCGTCGGCCGCCGGCTGCATTACGCGCCCTGAATATTTATTACTTGGGAAAAATCAATTAGTTAGCATTAACTGGATTTGGGATTTTCGTAACAATATAAATTTGTTTATTTTTCTTGTTAATAAATTTAATTGGTATTCTAAGAGGAATTTATTTTTTTTTAAATTTATTTAATTATTTAAAATATTTTGCTTTCTTATATCGTAGTTAATTTCATTACGATTATAATTATAATTGTTATTATTATTATATATTTTAAGACTTTTAACAAAGGTTTTTTTTTTTTAATTTTTATTTTTTCTCTTTTAAAGAAGTTTGTATTTGCATAGTATGCAAAAACAAATTTTGACCTAGCGCTAGCGTTAATAGTAATGGAAATTTAAGTAAAGTATCTCAAGATAAGATGTTGTAGTAGTAAGTAATATAAACTTTTAATTCTCAATTAAACTTTGATGTTCTAAATATCTTGTTAACTTTTTAAAATAGAAGAAGTTTTTGCTATATCGCTCTGAAACCCCAAATGATGCAGAATGTAGTTTTATTGTTAAAGTTCTTATTAGTCTTCACTTCCGTTCTTCATCAAGCACTAACAACCAGATTTTGACGCCATGTAAAGGGTTTTTTTTTACGAAAACTATTGCATCGGGTAACATCCAAGAAATATGGCCCACATTTGGCACAGATAGTTTTTATATCAAATTACTATCAGGGATTTATTTCCATCAAAAAATATCAAAAATTGAAATCTTTCGCCAAATAAAGCGTTGTTTTTCCTACGAAGGGCTTGAGTGAAGCCATTTTGAAAAATTTTCTGATCTGATGCACAATTTTCATATCGATGTCTTTTTATTGCATTTATAAAAAATCTTCCAGAAGAAAATCAAACATTTTCTTGAATGTGTGTCGGGGAAACGGTTTGCTTCAATTGATTTTTAACATCATTCATCCTTGGCCCGAAATACGTCAGCGTACCAAATACAGGCAAAATATTCCATAAATAGCGATCTGTAGCTTGAAAAAAACTGTATGAGCAAGCACCAAATAGGCAGATGGACAGACAAAATTAATAGATAAAGAAAATAATTATGCATCGATCAGTATAATAAATAAGTAAGAAAGTTCTATTCGGCTGCAGCCAAATGTCGCGTATATTTCTACATATATATATATATATATATATATATCGCGTTTTATTTGTGGGTATAGAGAAGTGAATGGGATAAAATTTATCTTCCATTCTTTAGTTCACTAAAAAGTGGGGAGCGAAACTATGGGATCATTGGTTCACCCATAAATGTGCCGAAACCTCCACCTCTTCGTGGTGCTCCCTATAAAACATTGACTGCTGCATTATGGCTCTCTTTTTCCTCTCGTTTTGAGAGTCGGGCAGCCAATAGCAAAGGAAGGTTTAAGGCTTACTATCTATAACCAGACAACAGGTTGTTCTCTTTTGGAAGCGGAAGGGGTCTAGTCGGAAGGGGCTCTCATTTCTTTCCCTATTTGGTTTTCTTGGTGGAGGTCATCTAATCATGATGGCCAGCGACATTAAGTGGGCTGGGGCACAGCTGGATGTGTGTGCTGTGCGACGACAAACTTGGAAGCATTATTTTGTTTGAGAAAGGATAGTGAAGGCTCGGCCTTCCGGGACGTGTAGATAGTCCAAAGGCAACTACTATATGCGTACAGTATGAGACCCAAAGCTGTATAGCTTGGTGTAAGTTCTTGCTTGAACGAAAAACCAAGAAGTTAAAGGGCGTCCACGGGTATCAGGTTGCCCAAAGTGGGATTGCTCCGGCAGGAAGATGCACACTATCCATCGGAATGCCGAATGAATGCCTTCTTGCCTGATCTATTAATTGGTCATGAAACGCATTATTACGGGAGATGAGACTTGGCTCTACATAAACGACTCGGAAAAAACCGATTAGTCGAGCGAAGACCGTGTAAGAGATGAGCCAGGACCGAAAAAAAATGCGCCATTGTGGCTTAAAAATCAAGACGATTTCAATGATTTTCTTCGATTATCGTGGTGTTATGCGCTATGAATTGCTTAAGCCAAGCCACGCTGTTAACAAGGAATATTATTTAGGTGTTGTGCGTCGTTTGCGGGAAGTTATTCGGGAAGAAGAGGCCGGAAATGTGGGAAGATAAGTCTTGGTTTGTGCATTACGATATCTCCCCATCTCCCACTTTGTTGGATCTTCGAGACCATTTCATTTAAAGTTCAACCCATATCATTCCACAACCAATGACCATTCCGGGGGCAAAGTTTAGATTCGATTGAAGAGATACAAAATATGAATCGTAGGAAGGTTTTAAGGGCATTCTGAATATCGACTATAACGACTTTTTTGAGGATTGGAAGAACGTTGGGATAACTGTATAGTACCTGAGAGAGATTACTTCGAAGGCGCTAAAGTACATTTGGAATAATAAATAGTTTTAAAAAAGATAAAATTAAATTGGTCTTTGGCCTGTGGAAACAGAATATAAAGCCATCACTAAATGAGTTCGTAATAGATGTACGATGAAATTTTATACACTCCGTTTGAAGATTGATACTATCTAAAAATCATATGGATTGTCAATAGGGGGCGAAATTCATATGTTATTCTACGACCTTACTGAGTGACGTGTTGCTCTATGCTCCAATTCATCGTACATCAAAGAGCCGAATTTCTTCCACTGCTTAGCAAAATGTGCAAATATTCATTAAACGCATTAATAATTTATTTTGAATTATAAATCGCTCGCCAATGTCTCTCCTACGTGAATCGAACGCGATAAGAACATGTGGACTTTGAAATTAATTTACTTTTGTTCCTTAAATTGATTTTAAAGAATTTGCTACTTTTATATAGTTTCTTTCTATTTATTTAATTATCACATCTGTTATTTGTTTTATTGTTCTCGTGTGGGTGGGGGTAATAACCTCTGCTATTTTTCCTAACTTACAATAATATTTACTTATCGTCTTTTTAAACAGTTTTCAAGAAGACACTGATTGCACTGCAGTTGTTCTAACAATTTACATATCGCATAACTGTACATATATTTATGATATGCTATAGGGAAAATATTGGTAACTAACTTGCTAATCAACATCCAACTAATGTGGGAAGTCACATCGTTTCCTGCTGAACCGCTCTTCCGATCTAATAAAATTGATTATAAACAGAATTGCGAAGACAGATAATCAAGTGAATCAAGTTGAAAGATTCAAAGCGAAAACTATAACACAATGGTAAATGCAAGCAGAAATTGTACCAAGATAGAAACAAGTAAGAACATTATAGACGGGAAAGGCCTACTGTTAGATACCTTATACAACTTCACCTAATACACTTATTCGCTCGTTTTGCTAATAATACACCAAAAGTTATACATTATTTTTTAGTGGAAAGGCATACTTTTCATGTGGTCGAAATTCGAGAACGTGGATTTGTATATTACTATTATGAACTCATTTTCACCACGATATAGTAAAATTATATTTTTTTTTAATACATAAAGATTCAGTTTTCATAGCAAAGGCTATATGTGAGGGAGCGTTTAAAAAATTGCTCCGGCCAAGGCAAATTTTCCATACCGATTTAGAATGACCAAATATTATTACAGAGCTAGTTTCGTTGTGAAATTTTGAAAATTTCAATAGCGTTCATTTTTGAGGCAAATTTCATCAAAATCCCGCAAAAATTGCGATCTGTAACCTAAATACAAAAATACACGAATAGAACTCAGATCGACGAACGGATAGACGGACAGATCGGTAGGATAAATGGTGGGTCTATCTTAAGCCCTTCTATGTGTTACATACGTGCACACGTGTTTAATATACTTTGTACCACAAGTGATGAACAAGGGTGTATTAAGGCTTTGCGGACGTGATCAACATCCAGAAAGAATTGAAATAGATCGCATTCGTTATATCGAGCGAGTCTCAATCACTTTCTGAATCGCTTGTGTGCTGTCTATTCATCTGTCCGTCTATCCACCTTGTTTTCCTATCTTGATCTTACAGATCGAATTTTTTGGGATATTTTGATGAAATTTACGGTTCATCAAATGAAACTAAAAGTTCAATTACATCATAAATAAAAGGTGAATGCCTTGCTAGGGTTGCATTGATTGCAATCCTTCATCTCTAAAGTAAAATGTTTAATGGATCTAGAGCCATTTGCAATTATTCCTGCATGAAAAAAAAAAAATCAAAAAATTATATTTACCTATATATTAAGCAACTTTTTAAACTGTTTTTTTTTTGTTTTTAATTTTAAGTTATTATATCTAGTCAACGGCCACTGAAGCATAATAACGAGAATTGTAATTTGTAATCTGTTAATACAAATTGCATTGTAGTAACAGAAAATAAATTCCATTAAATGTACCGGCTAAGTTGGTGCAATAAATTCATAACATGATTTGTAAACAAGAAAGCAATGGAGAAAGAAAACTCTCTTGCTATTATTTTATTTATTAATTTTTGTTCTTTTTTTGGGTTTGCTTATGCACTTAGTTGTTGAGTGCAAATATATTATGATATTATGAGCACAACACCAGATGAAAGCAGGGAAAAGTCTTTCAGTTTTTTTTTTATTTTTTTTTTTTATCGGTATTATCGTCGATACTCAGACTATACATGCAATGCAGGGTGTTCCACTTGTATTTTATGCTTGACCGCATTGCTTTTACTCGACTTTACCTGATTTACTACTCTTTGTACTATACACAGAGCAAAATTTGCGTCTATTTTAATTTTTTTTGAATAGTTTTTTTTATTTATTTACATTTATTTTATTTCTTTTTGATTTATTGAAGTTTATTTCTAGCAACAAAAATAAAATTTAGAAATATTGAAGAGAAAAATTTAAATCTTATTTTCAAGTTTGAACAAAGACGAGATTCGTTTGACTCGCCAAGGCCTGAAAGTCGTAAGTGTAATGTAAGAGAAGATTATTTCAAGGGCTCACTATATCTTTGGTGTGGTATAAATACTTATCTTTTTACCCGCAAAATGCATTATTGACCTATCACATGAACTTTCCGCACTTCTCGAAAGACTATCATCGATTGTTAGCAACTTATTCTTAATTGCTTAATATTCCAATAGCCAAAGGACTATAGAAGTGTAGATCATCGCGCATAGTTTTGGGAGATTCATCACAATCGTCCCAAGAACGGCAAGAGAACTACAAAACAACCTTTGAACAATCGATTTTTTCCCCCCACGATCAATTTTTATATCCATACAAACGGCTGCTTTAACGCTTATTCACAAAAAGTTTAAATTGAAAATAATTCATAACTAATGCAACTGCTTTGAGAACGTGAAGAGTGCTTTTCTTTTCTGTCCAAAATAATGGGATCCAAGTTTGAAATGGCAATACCTTGTGAATAAGGATACAATGCATTTGCAGTATTTGGAGAGAGCCTAAGCCCGGGGCCGACCAATCACACAAGGATTCGTGTGCTGGAAGAGAAAGAAATAGGGAAGTCCGGAGCCTAGCGGCTGTGTGCACAATCGGTAAGTACTATAGTTTTACGGACTAAGTACTCACTATAACTAAGAACAAAGTAAAATCGACCACATTGAGATTTGAACTCGCGAACACAGATTTAATGGTCGCGTTTCGTGCCTACTCCGCTGCTCATGCGGAGTGAATAAGGACAAGCATACTCGAGAATCAAAGATCACATGACCGTAATTGTCGACACGTAGAATGTTCCAGGGCTTTTCCTTCTATACGATTGTAACAGTGCACCTGCACAGAGCATAGATGAGTTTCCAGAGATTAATACATTGCAGTTCGGGATTAGATGTTTTCCCTCTATGGCAAATTATACAATGGAATATAAATTTTTTCAAGGCCAAGGGGATACGTGAGATTTCTCATATACTTGCAACACATAGAAACCTACGTGGGAAAGGTTAAATGTCTGATTAGTATTAGTAGTCAATCGTACCCGGATGCTCGTTAGAACCATCTTCAAGTCCCGATCGGCTTACTAGCACATTCAGAATTAACAAAATTTTTAATTCCAATTTATTTTCAATTTATCGTCAATCGAAGAACGTGCTAGTTTGCCTTAAAATAAATTGGAATCAAAATATCTTCACGGTATCCAAAGTTACAGACAAAAACATGAGAACATGAAAAAATTCGGTGTCTTCGGACGTTGTCTCAATTTCTTCCCTACTGCAAGCGTGAATGCAGGCAAATCACATTCACTTTTCAATCCTGAGTTTTTCATTGATCGAAGAACGTTTACGCTAAAAATTAACTTCTTATTCCCATTTTTATGACTTAAGCGAATTATAGATTAAGTTGACCCTCTGTAATAGAAGTAGCTACCTGCTATGATTATCTGAAAAACTAGGGCAAAGAGAGAAAAGATTGGTGATAGACGATGTATGTAAACACTTTTGCGCATAGATAAAAGTCGCCAAAAAAAAGGCCAACTTGATCCATGCGGTAGTAGTAGTGTTAATGTTTTTCGATTAAATTGTCACGTTAAGCCACTAAATTGCAGTTATCACAAAACTATTAATAAATCAAGCAATTTTTGCATTTCGCATGTGTTGTCTCTTTAAGAATTCGCTTTCGTTTTCTTGAAAAGTCATTAAAAGTGTTAAATCAAAGCCGTAGACGTAGCAATTCTTCTTCGTCTTCTTAAGCTTCGTAGAAGATTTATGTTGGAATGCGTACGCTGCACTAATAAATTTTACTCTTTTTTTTCTTTTAGTGTGCATTCATGTGTATGTGTGTTTATAGTTGCTGTTTTAAAGGCACGTGTAATTTTTGCATTGTTTTTGTTGTTATGGTTGCTATTACATTTGGTTGTAAGGCAAGAGACTTTGTTGCAATAGCAATTTTCTCATTTCCCACGCGGTCACTATAGAAAATCAAATGCATATAATACATATTCCCGTACATCCACACTATTTCGCTTATAAATTTCCACAAACACAAACGTACGCACACCACATTACATGACATCATTTTAGTGCATACAGAGTGAATGCATGTAAGCACTGAAAGCTTGAATATATGTTAGTGGTTCAGTTTAGGTACAAGCGCGCATGCACTTAACATATGTGTAACCATTGAACTTTTAAAATAACATAAATTTATACGATTATGAGCCTATCCGTTGTGGGCTCGCTTATATTACGTAATTACGCATATATCGCTAACAAATCGATATTGGTCAACTAATCAGATTCAATGGTTCGCGCAAGTCTAAAATTCGTCCATCTGTCCAGTTATTTGCGGTAATCTGGAACGCAGAAAATTTGCGAAAGAAGGCTATGGACTTGCTATTGGGTCTCTAGGACGAGTACCGCTTGTCAGGTTCAGATGGGGAGTGCGAAAGAAGGTAAAGAAACACAACAATATTCGAGTATTTTAAATGTACCATTTTAAAGCATTACTATATATAAAACAAGTAGGAATGTTATAGTCGGGCGAGGTCGACTATTAGATGCCCTATACCACTACGAAATAGTGGACCGATTCAAGCCATTTTCAATAGCGTTCGTCCTTGGGTCAAGACACCTTAGACAAACGCACGGAGAAGCGGGCAAACAGACAGACGGACAGTCTTCTGCGTGTTACATACGTGTTCAGGAATTTAATAACTGCACCACAAGCGATATAGGATATAATCGATTAATCTACAATTCCATCCTTCAAGCCTTAGTGACTTTCCTTGAAAGAAAGGCAGCTAATGATGGCAGTAATTGATATTTTTTGCAGACTTTATTTTCTTTATTGAAAGATCCTCTCACTCAACTTCCAGACTTTAATTTATTGTCTCAATCAGAATCCTAGCTAATTTGATATAGTGCGGTTGGGGTTTTATCGTACTATTTGGTGGCATGGAAAACAATACCTTTTCACTATTGGATGCTATGGAGGATATATTTAATAAGCCCATCAAGAGAGCCAAGTTTTACAATCTCTCGTATATGCTGAATCCACCGAAGCATTTTTCTTTTCACCCCTTGCTTAAGCCCTAGTTAGATTTCTTCCAGGATTGTCGAACTCTTGAAAACGGTTTGACGTTCATTTTGTCAATATTTGTTGGATATAATGATGGAACTAGTTGAGGATTAACAGAGGAGTAATGCTCATAATAGTATTGTAGATTTTCTTCCATAATTTTCTACCTTTCTTACTTTTCCAATGCATCTTTAAAGGCCAAACTTCTGCATAATACCAGCAGACCTTGCCACTCGATTAGCTTGCTCATTTCCCAAAAAAAACCTATATGACTTGATACCTAAAAGATACCTAAAATAGTTTAATTTTATCAACAAAAGTTCGCTAACTCGTGGATGGTGCTCCGGCCCGAAGGAGAGGGATTTCGAATAGCTTGACAATGACAGTTTTGAGTTTGTCTTTATGAGCAAGATTCTTGCGTGCATTATGGCTCTGACTTCGGTATTGAAAGTTGAAGCACTTTCGTTAAGTATGCGATAAAGAAGAACTTTTCTTGAAGCGTCTATCACCGCATAGGCAAGTGGCGTATCGCCAGATTTACAGTCAACTGCGTAAAGGAAATGCCAACCGCCACTTTCCAGTGTATATTTGGGTTTTTCAAGCAATAAGATTAGTGAAGACGTAATCTGGAGTGCCCTCTTTTTTGTAGATAGACCGCAAAATATCATAATCGTAACCTTTCGATACCCGCTGAAGTTTAGACTACATTTTAGGGAAACTTTTAGGGGAATGTTCAACTAATCCTACGGACATTGTGAAATTAGCTATACAACGCTACTTCTCTCAATTCAATATTATAGAGCTGATAGCTCACCTTGCTAGTGGTCAATTCTTCCTTTTTAGTCTAAGAATTTATTTCATTAGCATAAAAAGTTATAATAGGAATAACAATAAATTATGTCTATGGCAAGATCGAAGAGAAGTGCCGCACGAGTAACACGCAAAAATTAACAAGCTATTAATTTAAATAGAATTTAATTACGAAATATAAAAATATAATAAAATGAACAAAAAAAAATATACTGTAACTTACCACCAACTTTATTAGGGTCCAGGCAAACAACTTCGCAATCACATTAGGCCTTTCTTGCACATCACTGCGAATCTACGCCTGTTGATATGCTGAATAACAGAACAAGAAGGTTTATGGTACGAGTATCATCCGTATGTACGGGCTTATCAATGTATTATATTATTTCACATATTTTCAAGTAGAACCGTGCAGCGATTGTAGTTATTATCGCTGTTGTTATTGATCAAATCATTGCTTTTTTTAATGCACTTACGATACCAACAAAAATCGAGTTCTTCAAAAGTTTTATATATACACGAATGTATGTGTTGCAATTATTCAGATTGTACTCTTTCGCTTTTATTTTCGGAAATATGTATAAGAGTATATAGATATGCTAAACCAAGACAAGGTTCTGAGTAAGTTAAGGTACCGTACATATCATTTCCCTGCCTTGGTGGTTCGAAGAGCTACGATAACAAGCAAATATTTAAATTAACGACTGTACAACAAATTTGAAAATGGCCGCGATATACTTGATGTGGTGCAAAAACCATTACATCCAATCAATAATAAACATTGCTTTAAACGTTTCTCGTAATACATAACAAAGCTCCTTAAAAATTCGATGTAAAACTTGTTCTGGGATCGATTAAATATTTTCGCACTTGGACCCATAAAAAAAAAATTTTAAACTGAAAATAACAATTTTAACAAGTGAAAACAGTATAGTTGGGCAAGGCGAACAATTAACTACCCCTACACCACTCTACAATTATTCATGTAAAAGGTTTTTGAAAATAAGGTGTTGTATGAGAAGTTGTTGCAAAAGTGGACCAAGAGACATCAGAGCACCCATTTTCATCAAGATATCTCAAAAAGTGTAGCCTGCAGGTTGAACACAAAAAAAAGACGGACGGACGGACGGATGGGCCAAAATCAAAACAGAAATCGGTTCTGAATCGATTGGTATAGTGAAAAGTGGGTCTTTCTCAAGTCCTGCTGGATGTTGTATACATTGGCACAAGCTTAATATATGCCCTTATGGGTAGGATACAAAAAGTGTCACTCTTAATGAAAGATCTATGTATGAATATATCCTATATATATATATCCTATATGTATATCTATATATATATATATATATATATATATGTATGCGTATGTATGTATTGAAGGATCTCTTGATTTCGAAGAGCTGTAGGAGAATCAACGGAAAAATTTCTCCTTGGGTAAGTGAAAGAAATAGAAGAATCGTCAGCATCTGGTCTGTCCGATAACAAATTCTTTCGTCGCTTCGATTTGGAATCCCTTGCGGCGGAAAACACTTTTCTAAAAGGTTGAAATATGAGCTAGAGTCCATTGACTAACGTTTTTAGACTAAGTTGGAAATTGCTTTTTTATGCAGCAGTAAAAGGACTAAAATTTCTATAGTGACGTATGTCAAAGATGCGACGTTACTTCTTATTCTCTTATTTGTTATTTTTCATACTTTTTATCACGACCCATCTCTCAGGAAATGTCAGCTATCCGTGTAACACGGCGAGGCGTTCGAAAAGAAGTGAGGAAAGCGGAAGATTATTATTTATTGATTGCATTGATTGAGTTCATTGTTTTAAATAAATTATATACGTACGAGCTATATACTGCATCATGCAATGCATTGCAATGTATTACGATGGAAACATGGAAGATTTTTAAGGTAAGACAAATAAAAAACATGTATTATACTGTTTTTATTATAATTCACTCTAACCTAAAGAAATAAATTCTTGAACTAAAGTAAGATAAGCACAAGCAACTAAGACTGAGTTGGAATAACTTGCAATTTTTATGAATTCTTTTAAGTAAATTTTTAAGAAATTATTTTTCCTTTTTAAGCTAACAGAACGAGGTAATGAATATTTACTTACGAGAGTTTCTGGCCATAGATGAACTCCAGGCCAATTTATTTTCCTATTTTAGTTGCCAATTGCTTTTATTGTCATTTCGGATGTACAACACAGTTGTTGTTGTTGATGCTGCTTTTACTGCTGTTGTTCAACTTTGAAAATATTTGGTATATCTGCCGTCATCCTGGCCTTGACATCTGTAAGTTTTTTCTTTATAATAAAATAAAAACTTTACTTTTCTTCTTAGCAAACCAACGGCTGATGCTACTGCTGTTGCCTCTATGCACATACAAAAACACGTTTTCGTAGATGTGCATATGTTTGCTAAATCTTATTGCAGCAACAAAATTTATATGTAGAAAATAAAAAAAAAAAGGAGAAAAAAGAAAAGAGAGAGAGCACAGTGAGTATAGATTTCGATTTGCTTCTATCTAGTAAACGAGCTTAACATTTGATCCGTTAGAAAAACATTTAAAATTTAGTTTGTACACATTATTTGCTTCATTGTTGTTGTTAATGCTGCTGTTGGTAGGTGGTTAGCAGAGTGGTAGTAGTTGCATTCTCGCAAACAACAGGATATCAGAGAATTTTGAAAAGCAAAACATACGCAAACAAAATGCACGTGTTTGTATTGATTTCAGTGACACAATGTGTGACAGGAAAATACTCGCTTCAAGTCGAAACTTTAATAACTAACATGAAGCTTAATAGAGTAAAAATTATATTTCCGTAAGAACAGCTGAGCAAATCTAAGGTAAGTCTGGCTTTTTCATTTTTCCATTCAACTCGGCAGTGCTACTGCTTGCTGAGGGCAATGCTATTGTTTACTGTTTTATGTTTTCATTTACGTTCTCCAACTTTAACCGTTTATTAGTTTTGTTAGGACGTTATGTTATCGAAGCCTGAAACCATTCTATTGATTTTGAATCGCTCGTGCTGAACGGTGGAGTCTTAGAATTTCTTCTAGCTTCAACTCGGGACAGTTGCAGCTTAACAAGTACGTCTCCTGGGCGGATTTTAAAAAAAAGTGATGTTTCTACGGTGCTTAACTCTACAGTATTTCCGCTTACTTTTAGCAAATGCCTTGATTGCAACTTTTTTTTAAGCTCGATTGTTTCAACTTAAACATCTCGCACCTAAGGTAAACAAAAGTATAAAACTTGTAGTCTTTATTATGAATTTCGAACATTTTCCAAGCACTTGCTACAAACCTAAGATTGATAGCGGGCTCAGCTTTATAATACAAAGCAGTACAGGCATTATTTTTTCAGTTGACTACAACTTGGCAGTGCTTATGCTTTTTCGCCACCCAATCACTCACATTCGCAGTCTATAATACATTTTAATTAGATTATTTTGTGCCACATTGCTTTGGCTGTGCTATGTGATAAGCTCACGCAAAGTACTATAATATGTAATGTCATTACAATAAAAACAGGTCTTTAACTTTAAATACTCATCTCAACCAGAAAACAAGAGAAAAATTTTGTGTTTTTAATGGATTTCAGCGAAATTACAATGACATGATATTGGATAACATACAAGCGTTCATTGATTCGACAAATGGTAAATGAACATTTATATACTAGGGGGTGTGTATGTTTCACGAGTTGTCACGCTTGCACTGGGCTACTTATGGTGTTTATGTTTCGTGTGCTATCTTCAAAAAATATCCAAATAAATTTTCTGAACTCTTTTTTCACTGTTTCCAAAATCTATTTATTGCCAATTTGTTAATTGCTGCTGGCTGCTTACTTTGAATGAGTGTCTTTTTTGTTTGGCATAAGACAATTCTTATTTTATAAGTACATTAAAGTCGAATTGGGGTCAATTTTTTGTTAATCTCTGTTAGTTACCTTGCTTGAACTGTGAAATTGAATCCGTTTCATATTGGAAAGTGTCTTCTCTCTGCTAAAAAACTTATCAGTTTGATCCTTGCTTTAGTCAGTTAGTGAAAATGAGAGTGAAAGACCCGCAAAAGTGAGCTGATTATCAAGTCAAGTATGGGGTAGAGCTTTCTTCGGTCGTAGCTGTACTGAGTGCTCAGTGGCTTCACCCACTAGCCTACGGTCGGGAACCTTTTTATCTCTTTCTCTTCCCTCACTTCTTTCTGACCGTCACTATATTACTCTTATAGTGGAGTGAGTGGTCATATTAAAAAAAAAACAAAGAAAATGTGAACTGAGCTAACGAGAGAAAGTACACTTTGAGATAAATTTACGAGCTTCATTTCAGCAGTACATTTGCAATGTATACAGGAAATTGACCATACCTACTTAACAAAGAAGCTTTCGGTTTGAGTGAAATGAAGTCTACTAAATCTGCAATATATTTGTTGTTGGCAATGAAAAATTCATTAAGATATAATTGCGATTAATCAAGGAAAGGAACACTTCATGGCATTTCTCCAAATAGATGACTTTAACATTAACACTAAGCCTATCAAACCTTACCCCAGCTTATGTAAAGGATAGTAATTCATAGACAATTGAAACAAGAACATGGTAAAATTTGTTAATCAAAACAAAAGTAATTGAATTTTATAAATAAAGCAAAACCCCGAGATAATTGCTAGAGTTTATAATCATTTCGAAAAATACAATGGGGCTTTGAGCGTTTGTAAAAATAAATCGATGAAATTTCTAGTGAGGAGGCTTTATCCAAATCAGCAGCGCACTAACATTATTGCATTATGTGTAATACGTACGTATATATGATATATAAAATATAATTTTTGATAAAATATATACACGATATAAAATATAATATATATATATAAAGAATATAATGAAGAACAATTTTTACAAATATTTTCAATTTTCTATATAACATCAAGCTTTTGTTCTGGAAATTTGAATTTTCTATATGTGCGGCACTCTTTTCAGCGACCTATCGCTGATTATGTTTGTAAAGTTGTTCAAAAGATTAGCAAATTCCAACTTAAGTGGAATTAAGCATTTACCAAAAACTATTTCGAAACATTTGCGGTCTTATGCAGCGAGCGATTTCCCGAGAGAAATGTAACTGGCAATAAAAAGCGGATTACTTGTAACAATAATCTTCGAAAAAGATTAAGTTTCAAAATGGATGAAACTGTATATGCGATGGCAAAGCTCACTTTGATGGCACGTAGTATAAGGCTTTCTGTTTAGTAGGATTGAAAGGTAGTCGTACATCAAGTATCATTACTTCAACTTGGTGACCCTATTGATTCCATTTTCTACTGTCGATAACGAACGATTGGCGAACAAAGCGCACAATTGCGGTAAAGTGCATAGAACTGATCACCTTGCCTACTGTAATGTCGCTGTCAGGCTCAGCAAAAGATGAAAGAGTTCGGCTGAAAGGTTTTTATGCGTTCACTGCACAGTTCAGGACTTTCCCCGTTCGACTTACTTGAATCTCTGTTGCATCCTGTCATGACAATCACTTGCTTCAGTTTTTCTCCCACAAATCTCTGAAGTTCTCCAATGTATCCATAAAGAAAAAAGATTGGTGCTAATGGTTCCCTTTAAAAGATAACAAAAATGTGTGTGACCTTTTTCTCGAACTCAATATACCAAAAATAACTATAAATGACAATCAATTTTACGCGAATGACACGAATGTGTATCCAATGAACTTTTGCAATCAAGGCATAACCACGCACGCATACTGACTACTGGTCAGTAGCTTTGTTATTGTTAGCAACAACTTAAATAGCGATAATGTTACTAAAACCAAAACAAACCGGTGGCAGTGACACTGCCAATGCCATTGATAACACATTTATAAACATTGGGAATGTCCTCAGCTGTGAATAAAATTAAATTTCCGAAATTATTTTTAATTTACAAACTTATAAAAAGTAAGTTAATTAAACGTAAAAGCGTACGATTTCCAAAAGCATATGATAGCAGTTACATCGACACAGTTAGCAATAACATGAATCGGCCTTAAGCAGGCCTGCGAGTGGACATCGCTTCATTATGAAAGTTTCCTTTAGTGTGTTCTAAAATGGAGCTGACCATCATCTCTGATCTCATCGTAGTCTAACTGTTCTGTTCGGTTTACTATTCTTGTAGCTTGTTGAGCGACGTCACTCTCTATCCATCATTTATGTATCTCTCAAAGCGTTTTAGGTATGCTACCCCCGACTTCAGCTTGGAATGTAGAACACGAGACCGTTTAAAACGGGCGGATTTTCATAATTGCAGTTGATACAATTTTCAGCATATTTTGAAAGTGCTTCCAAAACAGTTCATTACATTTGAAATTGTAATAAAGATTAACAGAAAAACCGAATAACATCGCTGTGAGGACACCAAAGATTGCATTCTTATTAAAAGTACAAATTTTATGAGAACAATTAGAAAACTACAAGGCATAGCTATGGTATAAACCATGGTACGCTATGGTGTACAACGTGGTCGGTACAATAATAGTGACGACTATTCTGTAGGTTACATTGAAATCGTACCGTAAGCACCAAGTAAAGAAAACAACAACTTATTATTCGCGACTTCAATCGAATTTTTGTGAAGTGAACTATTTTGACGCAAGAGGGGAAGATTCATTCGCTCAAATTACGAGGTATGTCATACATTTGTACATCGTGTCTCTACACAACTTGTTTTAAAAAAGGCAACATTTCACCCGTCATCTTACGGTCGCGCATATGTATTACACATACATTTTTAGACTATTGCTGTGTATAGATACTTTAACTGAATTTCAGACTGGGTATTACGACTTTCCTTCAAAAGGCAACGTTTTACAGTCACGTTTTATGCGTCACGACGACGCATATTTATTACACAATATCCCTTAGATTATTGTGGATAGATTGTGGATGGACCCATTAATCGATTTAACCGAATTTCGAACTCAGTATTAGAGCTTTATTCAATAAATTTTTGCAATCAAGTTTTAAAAAAAAATGTCGTTTACGAAGGAGAAAATGTTGGTTTTCTGACTAAACATGGCCAAGTATGATGCATGGATCGATTTATTAAGTTTTGAAAAATAATATAGGGACAGACTTGGGAGCGCAAAATCTTTTTAATAATGGACAGACGGACAGACAAAGCAAAATCGCGTCCACTATTAACCTAGGATGGGAATATGAACACATCGTGAAAAAGGGATTTATTTAAATTCACGGCTTAGACAAACGTTTTAAACCGCAACTTTGTTTTCCGTTAACGGACATGTGGGCAACCAAAGTGATAATGGGTTTATTATTAACGCAGCACAAGAGCACAAACGCTTTACGGACCAAAGATTAGCATAAATGTGAGACCTTGATTCTGGCATTACAATAATCTTTCGTTTCCCTTACGAATAGGGTGAGAGAATGAAGTTCATTTTAATACTTTAGGAACTACGGATGAGAATAAATGTGAAACTCAATTTTTCGCTCTGATCAAAAGCTTTAAACTCGCAATTCTGCTTTTCCCTTACAGGCAAGGTGGTGAGCAATGAGTACACTATTAATGATGTACAAAATTATAAACATTTTATAAGACCTCTGTTGCATAATTCCTCGCTTTAGCAATACTTAACAAGTTTGATATGCCTTTAACAACGGGTGCATAAATGTTTTCTTTGAAAGGAGCTAAACATACTTGAAACACTATTAAGAATTCTTTACGAACACATGATTAAAGCAATCCAGCCAATAATTTTTGGTTTGAGTTAAGGAAAACTACCTTTTATTTTAAATTATCAAATGGAATAACAAGCAATAAGATCATAATAGTAACAATAATTACATTACGTATACGCCACAGAGTTTCTCTGTGCGGTAGTGATTATAGAAAATATTTTTATAAATTCACACCTTTTTTCTGCATGTTTCAGTAGTGGTTGATAAGGTGTTTTCTTCTTTTTTTTTTTTGCTTTAGATAAAGTCAACCGAGTACACAAAGTCTTCTATGTGGTGTTCAAATGTCTGACAAGCAAACTTTTCTGCTATAACAAGTGCAAAGTGTAACATGAATTGCATTTTGTTGGCTTGTGTTGCGGAAATTTCTCGATTGTTAAGCAAGAAAAAAAAAAAAAAAGAAAAAGAGAGAAGAAACGAAAATAGGAAATAAGGAAAAATGAAAACTTTTTGCCGCTTTACTTCGAGGCCATCGTTACCACAAAGAAGACAAAAAAAAAAGTGCAAATGTATTTCTAGTTTTTTTTTTTTTTACTTCGTTTCGTTCTTCATTTTCACACGAAAACGAGACAATTAATCGCAATGAAAAGGTTTAATATAAGGTGCTTAAATAACAGTATCATTTCGTACTAAGCTGGAAAGCTGAGTTGAGTTAGAGCAAGAGAAAAGGATAATTTTCAAAAAGAACCGTCATCTACCGTATGTCATTAAAGTTAAATAAGTTGTCTCTTCTGGAAAAGGAGCTTAAAAATTACATTCTTGCAAATCGAAACTTGCATAGTTACGTAACGTAAATAGACGTGGTCAGCCAAAGTAGCTTAGAATAGAAAAATTTTTCATTCAGCGCATTTTTAATTAATTGTTTTTTACGCCTTTAATTCACTGAAAGGGCTGCGTTTCAATTGTCAATTTCATATTCATTTGTGGCGCGTTCACACTGATGCTAATTTTAGTGATGTCGTGCACTAATTTCACTTGAAACCACCCCTTTGTTATATGGGAATCAAATCATTAAATGAATATTTTCGAACTATAAAACATATAGTAAGTAGTAAATTATAAAAAGAATTTAAGAAGCGGTCAGGATTTATGCTAGAATTTCGTCCTTATGCAATAAGTTCTATATATAGGATTTTTTTGCAATCATTTTGACTTCTTGACTATGGTTTGTTGCATGCAGTTTGGTTGGCTTTTTTCGTGCGAACAGACAATGATGGAAACTGAAAAGTAATACAATTTTTGAGAAATGAAGTTTTTTAATATGATGTTTTGGGCATCCTTCCGCATACATGCTTTCGTGAAAAATATACCTTTGGAGGAAAATAATGTGTAATTTTTTAAGTATTATCACCAGAACGAGGGAACAATATTGTTAACCGGGTTGCTGTAGGGTATTTAAAGGTCGTCCTTGTCCGTCTATAATCTTCTTATTTGTTTCTTGGTACAATTTATGAGTGAAGCTCGCTAAGTATCGTCTAGGTCGCAATCACGAAGAAAGTGTATTATATAACAGGGATAAAACGAAGGGTGGAGCATGACAAAATTGTTTTATATTTGTATAAATGCCTGGACACTCTCAAGAGTAGCCGAGGAGGTAAACACCGCGACTATCAAGTCGGTGGTCATGAGTTCAAATTTCAAGTGCGGCAAAGTTCACTTTGTTTATAGCTATGGTGCGTGCTCAGTTACGGGCGCTTTCTATCTCTTTCTCTTTTTTCAATTCTCTTGGACCCCGTGTTGCACACGAACAAGGGAAATCCCCTGAGTGATTGTGTCACATTAAAAAAAAAACAAAACTGCGGCAAAATTATATAAAAATATGATTACAAAACGATCGAGTGAATAAAATTTCGCCTCATACACATTAAGCTAAACAATAAGGTATTCAAATATTCGACTCGAGCTGAGTTTTTGTCGCTTTTGTTTTTTTCCTAATTATCTACTGACGATGGTAAAAAATTCCAGCTAACTGTTTAGAATGCATTCACTCTTTGTAGAAATTTAATTCCATATATATGTATAAAATTTGATTGCAACGCAGTGAACTGTTTACTCTTCCAGTTGCAAAGAGGACAGAAAGCGCAAATTTAATTTTTACTTCACTTCCATTTCATTAATATGTAACGCGGCACTCGGATACAACTATCTGTCAAGTTGTCTGTTTCATTTTGCTTAATTCAAAAATTTTACCGTATTCATATGTGCATTAATGAATATGAAATTTACGGTTATAATTATGTAGCAAGCGTCAGATAGATATGCATTTAAAATTTTATCCAAACGCTGCTGTAAAACATGATAAAGTATATCAACCGCACAGCACACGCAAATGTTGGTCATGATGATTTATAATATTTTTTTACAGAGGTAATTAATGGCATAGTAAGTTGGTACAAAGAAAATATTATTCATTATATAATCCGGGAGTTTGTTCAAAAAAGTTTAACAAATTTGAGCAAGGATTAAACCGCACATAATGATATTAAATTTTATTTATATTAATAACTTTCTGGGTCATTTTTCATTTAAAACAGGATTTTTTTTCTATTCTTTTTTTTTTATTTATTTATTTTTTTTTTTTGGTATTTCAATCATATTGCTGTGCAGTGCATTAAAAAGTTTGTTTGCTGTCATATAAGAAGAAAAATAAACCATTAGTCATGGCAGTGATGTTGATGCAAAGGAAATTCATTCCTTTGGCTTTCATCATCTAAGTGTGAATGCATATGCATGAATGCGTTTGTGCATGCGCGTGTATGTGTATGTTTTTTCAATAAGAAAATTGCTTATCATGACTCGAACGTTCTTACAGAAATCTTTAATCCCGTTTATTTGCTGCGTGTTGCTTTCATAGCCTCAATCTATTTATACTGAGTTTTATTATTGCATTTGAAATCAATATTTACTCTCCCGCGCGGCTATGACGTTTCAAACGTCTTCACAAATGCTTATAAAACGAGAATGGTATCAATGACAATGAAGGAAAGAATGGAAAACGTCTTCTCACAACTAATACAAATCGCTTGAATTGATATTAATTTCAGGCAGTTTGATATCGTTTTCCTTCACTCCATCATTATTATTAACCCTGCAATGCATTAGTGACAGATAAATAATATCGCTTAAGAGAAAATTACAGTAACAATTTCTTCTGGGGAGAATAGTTCGTGAATAGTTTTTGGAATATTACCTCAGATATTATTGAAAATTTTGAAACACACAAAACTCTGTAAGGCACGGTCATTAGATCGCAGGGTTTCATTTTATAGACGGCAATGTTCCCCTTTAAGAAAATTGTTTCAATTTAAAGAAAATTGTTTCCTTTCCATTACAAGGTTTAATTACTGCAAACATTGCAATCTCAAGCAAAATAAGTACCAAAGTTATCTTCATCTTCGGTCGTGACCGAATCTTTTATCTCATCTTTTATCATCACACTTATCCTAGAAAGACAAAAAAAGTCACAAAACTAAATTTTCATATTTTATAACAAACACTTTCGACGCATAGGTGTATGGGCGTCGTAGGCGTTTCCTTCGAAAACTTTAAGTCAATTGCATATGCGTAGGCGATCTATTCATTTTCGCTAACGGGAGGATGTTTACCACAAGTACTGACCAGTTGTGCAAACAGACAGATGGACGCACGAACAGACGGGTATGTTTAGGTGCATTCCATATTTGATACCGGTCAAGAATTTATATAATTTATGGGATTTTTGAAGCTTGGTCCTGCGCGTTATGAAGTGAAAAAAAAAATTAAATTTTGTCACGCTATAATACTGAATAGGCGCGGTCAATTGTAACCAGCTTGTGTAGGTACTACAACATTGCCAATGGAATATGCTTTCGACTTTTTGTATATATGTATCTATTATAGTCTATGAGTAACAATCAAAAGCACATTTTTTATTCGTCTTTCGTAGCTTACGTGGTCCTTTGGACGTGTCCTTCGGCCGATTTGGCTCATTTTCAATATCAACCCGCGTGCAAGAACTTCTATTGTATCGGCCGGATTTGAAGACGACAGCTTTTGTGGCCGGGAGAATATTTACAACCGTTAGTTGGGTTGTAAAGTACTCTAAAGTACTAGTACTCGAGAGCATAAAATAGCCCATGCCAGTTATATTTACCGACGCATATACATCTTAAGAAAGAATAAATTCGATTTGCCTAACTGAGGTTGTATGGTAGATCCAAAGGCGAATGTGGCTGCGGTCGCGTAAAGTAACGCTCCATAGTCTAGATTTAAGCTTCAAGGGGTAAGGGATTCGCTCACTATTCTTCCCTACGTTCCAGGAACTCCTTATGGAGAGAATCTAATAGTTGTGGTAGGCCCTCATTGCTAGGTGCAGCCCTTCGGAGGTGTATTGCGGCGGCGATGGTTTCCAACCATTCCTAAAAAGAATAAGTGGAGGTGATGATAGGACTTAACATTCTCTAGATTGATTGTATTGGACCATAAACTTTTGATCCACCTGATATCATCGTTGTAGTGGAGCCTTTAGTTCTAGGGATTCCCAGTTCCTGTAGAGCGCCGGTTCACGCATAAAGTTTTCCTACAGGACGCTATAGACATCTGCTCTTTAACAATATGCTAAAATGGTCTGATCAAGCCTAGATATATAAACTTTATGTCTCTGATGTTTCTTTCTGGGCGTTGCAAACGTTTTGCAAATACTCTCATCCTTCGGTGATGGGTATACGTACTGCTCGGGCTAAGAAAATATGAATAAGAATTTTTCATCACTGCGCTCAAAAAGTAGTATGACTAAGTTTTCTGCGATTATCTTGGAGTGACGATATTATAAGTTCAACGAATATTGTTTAAGCATTAGGACTCGTTTTTATATAACTATCTGGGATAATTAATCAAGAGAGTTTGTAATATTTGCTCACACAATAATGCGTCTTCTCGCACTGCATTGTCTTGTTCAGGATAAATTCAACTCCCATAGTTCCGAAATTGTCCTGATTTATTCGGCTGCCTAATCGCTAATCGAAAATCGCACTTTTTATACCCTAAATCACTAGTGGTATAAGATAGTATTAAGTTATTGCGGGCAGTAGGACTTAAGGTAGAGCTACTTCTTATTATGTAAAGCGATTCAGAATCTTCTGGTAGCCTTACAATCACTTACGAAATACGGATTTATTCTTATTGTTTTCTTCTTATTTAAGTTGATTAATGAATCGCTTGGTGAGATAAACCTTGATGTGCCTAATCGCTTCTCTAGGCACTTTATTTTCGTTAAGCTTAGTCAATGGAATGCTTACGAGCTGTTAACGGAAAAGAGTTTGCTGTTAACGCTTGTCAAGGTTTGTGTAGATATGTATCGGTTGTGGGTGTGCCTGTGCGTTAGATGTGTACGTGGTTTTTTCTTTCTTTATATACCTGGCTTTTAATAACAATTAGTATAAGATTTACTTCTAAAAGTTAATTTAATTCGGCCGTTAATTTTTTTTAACTGAGTTTCATGTATAAATAAATGAACAGTAAACAAATAAAAACACTTTCTCCTTCCATCTTTTGGTGGAGGTCATCTAATAATGATGGCCAGCGACATTAAGTGGGCTGGGGCACAGCTGGGTGTGTGTGCTGTGCGACGACAATCTTGGAAGCATTGTTTGAGAAAGGATAGTGAAGGATCGGCCTTCCGGGACGTGTGACAACTACTATATGCGTACAGTATGAGACGCAAAGCTGTATAGCTTGGAGTAAGTTCTTGCTTGAACGAAAAACCAAGAAGTTAAAGGGTGTCCACGGGGGTCAGGTTGCCCAAAGTGGGATTGCTCCGGCAGGAAGATGCACACTACCCATCGGAATGCCGGGCGAATACCTTCTTGCCTGTTTGCTGCGTACGGCCCTTCGGGGAGTATTCGTGGTGGCTGTGGTTGCCCTAAAGTTTCACGGGGAGCTATCTAAGAGGTGCTTAAATAGGCCTCGACGTAAACCACTAAACGAGAATTTGGCCCATACCCATTTTCTATTGCGGGACCTCAGGGTAGCGAGGCCCCCTTCAATGGGGATTGTCTTTCTCCCTGAGGGGTCCTCAATCAACTTAATTGATTGCCAATGGTTGTAGGCAACCCGTCTGATTAAGGCTCATGCCAGGTGCAGACGTTAACCCACAGAGATGTAGTTCTGTACGTCTTGTATTCTTATGTTAAACAGGTCGTAAATTTTGAGATATTTTGGTGAAATTTGGTATGTCAACGTGTTCTGGCCCAACGACAAACACTTTTGATAGTAATTCATATCGGGCCACTCTTTCCACCAATACGCGTATAACGTCTTATTATAAAAAATCGTTGCATGAGTACTTGTATTAAGCGAAGTGATGTAGGATACATAGTTGTATTTTCATTTATTTATTAATTCTTATTTTAAATGAAGTAAAGAAGAATAAAGAAGCAGATATCCAACGCGTTGTATTGTCAAGTTAAGTGGTCTACACAATCGAAATGGAATCATAGCATTGCTTTGATTCTTGAGAGCAAACCATAATAATTATTCTCGCGTAAGACTCAGCAATAGAGTTGCGCTTTATACTACAACGAAAAAAGTCCTGTCTGAAATAACACACCGCGAAGACATTGCAGTAGTAGTAAGATATAGGTGTGAGGGTCTAATTTTAAGGGTTCTTCAAGCTTGGCTACTACTATAGCATTTTAAATATTATTTTGTCATATTTTTATTATATTTTTGTTTTCTCTGTGAAAATGATACTTTTAGATATTAAGTTGCAATACATCTAGACTTGCGGAGTTGGCTTTTACGAAGACAGGAGATCTCTATAGAGCAACTATCAAGGGAGTCGGGAGTCTTCTGCATATAGTCTACTTTTCTATGTATTCAACGAGTGTAGCGACTTCAGGTTTATTTTTCAACAGGTTTATGGATGTACGTGGACCACAGTAGCCGTAGTGATGCTGACAACATGATCTTCGCGGTGGGTATGTCTTTCCTTAGACATTGAAAACCTAAGGAGAAAAAATGGATGACTTTGAAACTATGGAAGCTACCATAACTTTATAAAGCCACCCCGTGCAAGTTAGTTGCTCGCATTTATCGTTGTTTGCAAAATGTTTCCATGAACATGGCCGAGTCAAAAGAGTTAAAGACGACAGGGTGTTTAGTGCTGGCTGTGGTTGTTCTAAAATCGTGGGGACCTTAAATATTGAGGTGTTAGCAAAGTTTGCTGTTTTTCAGACGGGAGAATTTGACTACCATCCATTTTCCCATATGAAGCGCTTTGGGGATAATAGGATCCCAAGTGGTTTGGGATTACCTTGATGAACGAGGCTCTCGCTTACGTATATATATGCGTTCGAATTGGGCATTAAATGCAGTTGTCGACGTTAAATACTAAGAAGCGTTTTGCCGAAGTGAATACAATTCAATTTTTTCAGGCTTAGGATACGTCGAATTTTATCAGAAATATTGAAAAAAGATTTGTTACATCCCGATGTATAGTCCAAGTTCAAAAAGAAATGACTCTTAGATAGTTTCTTATTGACATAATGATTTCCTATGGAGTGTTCTATTAATCGAAGGGAAATTATTTGACACAGACGGATGAGTTTTGCCAAAATCTAGCAATGCGTACCAGAAAAATGTAATCATAGATATTGCAGTTAATTTGGCTGAGTTTTGCTAGAGAATTGGAGATAGTCGAAAAGGATAATTGTGCTCTTCGGGGGACATATAAGAAAGATGTGGTGGCAGAGAAGCAGATAAGGAAAGTAATGGTTGCAGCTACAGCTATGAACAAAGTAAACTTGAGATTTGAACTCGCAGTGACTGTTCCACGGGGCTACTTATGCGCTAGGAATATGAGTGTGATTTTAATTTGAAAATTATTTTAAAGCCTATTGCAAAGTAAGTTCTTCAATTCCCAGGATAATACGTTGCGAAATATTTTGAAGAAATCGTGTTAAAAAAATGGTTCTTTTTCATTAAATCGCATTTCTACGCACACAATTTTAGTTAATCCAAATTTCGTCCCTTTCGTCCTCCTCCGCATATCATCACAGTTATGCAAACATCGGTCTATATGATAGTAATGTCATCCGCTTCGATGGCAAGCCTCCAATACATGAATCAATGTCGATGACTTGCATTGAAGATACCCTGCAATACTTTATTGAGTGTAGAAATTAAACTGAAACGAAAGTACTTTAACGTAACGAAACATTCAAGCCTTGCTTTTTGTTTTGTAGTGAACGATTTCATAAATGCATATATATCCTACTAAGAAGAATTTAGAGAATAATTCGCAACAAACTTTTTAGTTGAAAATTTTATTAATGCTTTAAATCAGTATCTAAAGAGACAACTTTGTATCTATTTGCGTTATTTCATAAGCAATTTGAGAAAAAAGTAAAAATAAAAAATGAAATGATCGCTAATTTCGTCAGCCGTCTGTCAGCGTTTTGTTCTTTTGCTTAAAAACCTAAAAATTCTTTATTTATTTTTTTTTTTTTTTTCTAATTTATTACATATAATAAATCTCTCAACAATATTTCTCCAACATATTCGTAAATGTTGTCATTTATTGCTGAATTTATTAACTAAAATAATCTGTGTCCAGCACGTCAACTACCATATGTGTCGGCGGAAAAATCATTGACCTTTATAAGCCGTAAGCTAACAACATGCAAACTTATCATAGACAAGACAATATATCCTGATACAGAGAAGAGAAACACAAAAAAAAAAAAAAATGCCACAGCAGATGGTTCACATACTGAGGTCAAAAAAATAATAAAAGTCTCTTGCAATATATTTTAAAGAGACAAAAGAAAATAACAAACGAAAAAATGCTTAATTTACTTGATGCAAAATTAGCAAAAAAGTGTCGAAGTAACTGTAAGCTACTGTATTTCTCCTTTCTTTTAGTTAACCTTTTCCACCTTTCTATTTTAACATTTCTCAGAATTTCCATTCATATATGTTTCGCTGCTCAGCTTTTGCTCGCGGGCATCATTCACGTGCTATTTTTACGACTTTTAAGATATGTGGCTTTCAAACCGACAAAATGCAAATATGAAAGGTATTACTTTATGGACGAAAGCTCCACGGGAAACAGCGAATATTAAAGAGATTTTCGAGAAACAATTGAAGAAAAGCTGAAGCAATTTGGATATTAAGTCCTTCAGATTAAGAATATAGAGCACTTAAGGCAAAAAATAAAAAACAATTTGCGAATGCATGCAAAGTATATTTGAAGAAGTTCTGTTTTACAATCCTGAAGTATTTTATAGAAGAAGTGTTTGAAGATCGTGCGAGTGATTCTTCGACTATTTATAAAAGCTCAAGTTAAGTGCATCAAAAATGTTACTTCAAGCACATCAAAAATAAAATTTATTGTATCGAATTGTGGCCTGGTAATCGTAAGTCTAACCTGGATATTAGCACGATCGAGTAGGTATCAATATTAAAACATAAACTGACAAATCATGCCTTTACGGCAATACCAAAGCAGAGCAATGCTGATGCAAGGTTAATACTAATACAGGGTAATACTAATAAAGTGCAATACCATTACAGGGTAATACTCTCTAATCCGCACGAGTAGCCCACTAGGTAAGACTCGCGGCCAGCAAGTCAGTGTTCACGGCTTCAAAGCTCAGTACGGTAAAGTTTACTTTGGTTGTAGATAAAGTGAAGGCTTATTCGGTGAAGGCATAACACTTATTGATTGGGTGCACAGTCGGCTACACTGCAGTCGCCATATCTCTAATTCTGCCTTCCTTCGAATCGCCGTGCTATGTGTTTAGGAGACATCCTTTGTTGTGATTGCTTGCATTAAAAAAAAAAAATAAAAAAAAAATAGAGAATAGGAGTCTGGATTCTACTCAACCCATTGTCGGCGAAAGTGGCGAACGTTTACGATTGAATCGATTGCTTGAAGAAGAACGTTCGAAAAGTGATAAACAGCTGTGATAAAGACGGTCAGCTAAAGAAATCTTTCGTTACCCAATGGTAATTGGGTAAAATGGAAGATATTACGAAATATATTGCTGTACAGCTTTTTCTCACAACAGCTCGCTGCAATCTAAGAAAAATTTTGAGATTATTAGGAGGAAAAATTGAATGCGTTACCGACATTTGAAGACATCGGCTTGTTTGCATCATAGTCTTTAAAAACGGGTTATTTTTCTGCCGTCGTCTTAAAATGAGATGGATTTGATATTTTGTGTAGCGCAATAATTTCATAATAATGATATCAACTAAATGATCATCCGTAAGAAAATGAAATGAAGCGTATAAATTTAAATATTTTGGGTTTTCCATAAAATCATGACTTCTTTCAGCTTCTTTGGGTAGTTATTACTTTTTATTTTAGAAACCGATATGAAGCGTTTTTAGAGTCGTTCGTATCAGATGGAAGCTTGAATTAAGTTGAATAGAATTTGCCGACAACAACATGTAGAATTAGAAATTATACTTTATTTCAGTTGCTCCCCATGATTCCCTGTTATTTTTTATTTCAATTTAAATTGTTATAAAGGCAATAAGCACAATATATATATAATATAACATGCCACTCAATAAGTTCGTAGGACGACTACTGGCGAAGACATATTTTATGTGCTGTACCTACAGTGTACTATGTAGCTGTCCGTGCGTATATAAGTTCAAAAGTTTTCTGGTCAATTACAAATTGAAAATTTGAAGAGCGTGGCTCCAAGGCATCTTTTTTTATTAGCTAGGAATTTTTGCATCTCTCTGGCAATACGTGAATATTGTGATAGTAAAAAGAAACGTTTTTGCACGCTTAACGCTGGGTTCACATCGATCAGTTTCAGATGACAGTGATGTGCATTCACTCCTACACCTACTTTTAACAGCTAATAGCACGCAATAGGTGCCAAACGCAGAGCATTGCCTTTGGCCGAAATGGTTTGGCCATTCCGACTCGGTTGGTGAGTATCAAGATTTTTATCGTTTGGGAGTCTCCAAATTACGGGACTTACTATTCGATTTCCCATCTATCTCGCAGCCAACTCATGCGTCAGCACATTCTCTTTGCTTTTGCAGGCGTCCGAGAAGACTTGAATAAATGACGAGTCTTGTTTAACGTCTCCTTGAGTTGATTATATGTTTGCATATCATCTTCATTCAATAACACTCTGAGTTGCTCCTTATCTTCAGTATCAACATCACCATTTCTGAAGCGTTAACACCATAGCTAGGTTTCGATGGGGCAAGTACGTGATAGCAGAAGCAAATCGCAAACTTCAGCTGCATTTTCTTTTCTTTTTTTTTCTAATTGTTAAGTTAAAGCAACAAATGTTGTTTATCGTGAACCAAACTCCATGTCCTTGTTGCTGGAAAAAATATTTTTGCGCTGCAATGTGTGTTCGTATTGCCAGTGACTATTGTTAGCACGTGACCAAAGAAGACATGTATGTCCAATACACGAGCAGTTAACGCCAAATGTGAGAGCTACTTACTTAGTTACGTATCTAATAGACACAATCGTAAAGAGTCTGTTGTTATCCGCGATAAAAATCCTATTAATGCTATTGAATATACAACAGGCGGTACCTCTGTCCGACAGTAGATCAAAATGTATTAATAAACGAGCAATTGACACAAACTAGAAGCCATATTCGTACACTTTCTCTTGTGAATGAAGTCTTAGGCCAATTTGAAGTTTTTAATAAAAAATTAAGAATCGGACATAAAGCTCTAAAATGTTGAGACTTTAATTTAGCAAAAACAAAAAGAAGTGATATGTAGATTCTACGGACTTAACTAAATCTGTTCGAAGAAAAATATTGAAGATTAATTTCGCTCTCTTCGATAAAGTTTTCAGGCCGTAATGGTAAATTTAACAGGCGCACACACAAACCAACAGTCCTGTTCGCGGTGAAAAATAATGCCAAAGTCAAGCACAAACAAGTTAAATGAACTCGAGTCGACAAGTCACGCATGTTTTACAGGAGCAGTAGTTTAAACTTCTTTCTGGACACAACATAATTGCATTTCTTTTCTTACACTCTAAGAGACAAGTGATAAGTTAGAAACTTTTTCGGAAAATGCATTTTAACACATGAAAGAGTGCTGGTTGCCAAAATCATATATGTGATAAGATGATAAGATGAATTGATACGAAAGCTGCATCAAATTTCTTGACCACGTTCTTTGGGAGATGTTGTGAAAATAATGAAAGCAAGTAACTATTTTCGATGGCTCGGTTGCCGGTGTCTCAAAATAACCTGCGGTTAATAAAAGCAAAAAAAGGGGGGTTAACAAACAAGACATGCTATCAAGGACTGTTTTGAAAGCTGTGCGAGGAAGGCGACTCCTCTTAAATCGTGGCGTTTAACAAAAGCGGTGAAACGAAAAAGGGTTTATGAAAGCAAAGGGCTGGGGGTAAAATATGTTATTCACTTATTTATTCTAATAATTAAAATACAATTAAAATTATTAGGTGAAAAGAGAAAAAAGGGTTAATCCATACCTACAAGGCTTTTAATTTTCTTATATATTAAATAGTACTATCAATTATATAAATCGTTTTGTAAAAATATACAAGTATATGGTGTTTACAATTACAGACAAACTTAAATAGGGCTTAAAAGCTTAAATTAAATTGCTTTAGAAAGTTCATTATATTGGAGATAGAGTAAATTGTGGCAACCAAGGGCGTCTGAAAGTTTGGCGCGACCGAAGATTCGTGTTAAAGTATGAAAGCGAGGACAAGAAACGAATAAACAATAAAGAATTATTTCTAAATACATTTCATCCGCCTGAGTGGCCAAGTAGGCAAGGGTCTCAACTAGCAATTCAATGGTCGTGGGTTCAAATTTCAAATGCGGTAGAGTTTCTAATAATAATAATAGTAATAATAATAAAAATATTAATAATATTAGCAAAAATGAAGCCGAAAGCCTTAGATGCTAGTGATTTAAGACTTTAGTCTTAGAGTTTATTCTCTGGGTAAATTTATAATAATAATAATAATAATATTTCTAAATAAATCGTATCTACGAAACGAAGTCTGTGCTGTTGCAAAGTGAAGAGTTCAGTGATGCCAATCTGACACTTGAAATTACGCATAATCAAAGCAACTTCACGTAACAAGTTTTGTAAGCTTTACCTGTACTCTATTTAATATTTGCTTGAAAATTATATTACAATGATTCGTAATAAGACCTGAATACTTATACCAAGCACTGAATTCACATTTCAGTGCGGTGGAGTGTAGTTTGGTCGTAGTTACACCCACTAGGATGCGGCCGCTTCCCTATCTTTTTCTCTTTTCAGCCTTCTTTCCGTCCGTCAGTATTGCACAAATAGAAGACATTTTCTAAGTGACTGTCCATATACAAATATATATATATGCATATAATAAGTAGACGTGAAACGTGCAGTTCTATCTAAATGGGCACTGTGCTCTAGCTTTGTACAAAGGTATAGCTTATATATAGGACAGATAAGGTTTATAAGGAAATTGGATTAGTAATCAACTGCTCGACATCTCAAGCTAGACTGCTTGCAGTCTCAAGGTAGACTGCTCGACGTTTCAGCTCGAGAGCCCAACTTCAATTAACTTCTACTTATTATTATTCTATACTGTAGCCTATACTTAGCTTACGCTTAATCTATTCTATTCTATTCCTATTTTCTATCTTAATCTGTTCTATTCTATGTTATTCTCTATCTTAATCTATTCTATTCTAAGTTTAGTTTATCCCTATTGCGATTTTAGTCTATCCTTAACCCTCACCAGAGACGGAGAGTCCGTGAGGCCAAAACGAGGGACGACTGTGAGTCCTCACAATATATATGTATATAATAAGTAGACGTGAAACGTGCAGTTCAATCTAAACGGTTACTGTGCTCTAGCTTTGTATAAAGGTATAGCTTATATATAGGGCAGATACGGTTTATAAGGAAATTGGATTAGTAATAAAAGCAATCTTTAATGGATCTTCTATCTATCTCTCTCTCTCTCTCTCTCTCTCATAACTATGAAATAAAAAAGGTCTTACTTTTTAAGCCCTTGCCCCAGCTTTAAGGGGTTCTAAGTAACAAATCTTATAGGGAGAGAAACTCAGTTAACCTTATTAGGGCAGAGAGTGAAAGCTTATCTGCAGAAAACTTTACCGATTATTGCAAACTAAGTTTGCTTACGGTGACGTTAACGGTAACCTCAACCCCTTCTAAAGAACAAATCTTGCACTACACAAAACTCAGTGAGGCTTATTAATAAAAATAGTCAAGATCGCCTGCTCACAAAATTTTGCAAATTGTTGCAAGCCAAGTTTACTAAATACTACATTAAGTATTTTTTCGTGGAGATTTTACAAAAACTTACATAAACTTATCTTATTTGCTTCCATTTAATGAATTAAAAAATAAAAAATAAATATTCAGCTTTTCACACAATTTCAAAAATGCTATCACACATCCTCTTAACTTTGTCAATTGTCAACTTTTAGCTGACATAAAAATTACATAATAAAAAAGGACTTTTACGTAAATCAAAAGTAATATCTAAAAGTGCCTCTTGACTTCTTTGACAAATCTTGATCAATATTCATAAGTCGATGTATATGTCATTAAAGCATTAACTGTCTATAAATAAAATTTTTATAAATTCCATTCTTTGCTTAGAAAAATAATTGAAAAACTGTGTTCGTAAAATGATTTAAGTTTTGAACAAGTAAGAAAATTATATTCGGTGGTGACCGAATCTTTTACATCCATCACCATAAAAAGCAAAAACAAGAAAAGAACTATATTTTCACGCGCCAAAATATGGAGCGGGTGCAGCTGATTTTTTCTATTTTCAAAATAAAAGTTGTTTTCGCATAGGCGTGTGGATGTTGAGGATATGTCCTCCCTCCCAAATTCTTTTCCAAAGTTGGCGGCGATATATTCATTTCCAGAGAGTGTTTACCACAAATACTACACAGTCGCGTAGACAGAAAGATGGACAGACGGACGTATTTAGGTGCGTTCCAAATTTCGAACTGACCAAGAATTTATATACTTTATGGGGTTTTTGAGCGTTGTCTCTGCGCTTTGTAAAGGTATTGAAAGAAAATTAAATCATGATGCGCTATAATATTGGGTAGGCGAGGTCAATTCTTTCCATTTTAGTGCAGGTGCTGCGGCATCGCCAATAGCGTATGTGTTCAAATTTTTCTACATTTATCTATTATAGTTTATGAGTAATGAACAAACACCCAAGTTTTTCTTTCTTTTGTAAAACAAGTATTCTCAGTTTACGTAGTGCTGTAGGCATATCCCTCCCCCGATTAAGCCCATTTTCAATAACAACCTACGTGTAAGAACTTACAATGTTTCTGTCAAAGAAGAATGTTTACAACGGACATTACGCAGGCGGAGTCGAACACACACAAACAAACGGACAGACGGACATGCTTAAGTCGATTTAGAATTTAAAGCTGATCAAGAATATATATATACTTTGTGGGGTCTTTCTGGGCATTGCATCCGTTTTGATAAAATGAATATACCCCTCATCGTTGTGGGTATAGAAAGAAAGTCTCTTTGTAATTTATATAGTTCTACTATTCATGAGGCATTACGCTTTAACGCTGTCAAAACCAGTCATTGCTATTCGCATCAAACCATGTTGACTACAATAATACCAAATAATTAAACTTTGCATGACTGTATGAGGTTGCCATCGCGCCGTCAACCAAACACTTCATTTCTCCTTTGTTAAACACTCTCGGGTTTCTTTTTTTTTTTTGTCAATATCTAAACGTAATTAAGTTTTATGGAGGAAAAAAAAAGAATAAAAAAAGCATAATAAAATTAATTTGAAAATTTCTTTGCTGACAAAAATGGAAGAACAATTCATTCCGTGATTTTATAAACATTAAAAGAAAGCAAAAAAATGTAAAAAAGAAAAAACAAAATATAAAAAGGGATGTAAAAGTTGAAGAGTGTTGAAGTCTTAAAAAGTCTGTTGTTTTCCTCGAAGTTGTTTGAAGAAAACATTCATTTCAATTCACTGGCAAGACGGCTTGACATGCGAAAATTCTGAGCATGATTATGTGCGATACTTGGGGTAGCTTTTTAGTTTCAAATCACTGCAGTAATGAAAGTTGACATTAAGTGAAGGTCACTTAAAAATGTTTATTAAGGAGGCTGTCAAAAAACCGAAAACAAAAAAACGGGAAGTCGTTTTAAAGTTACACGTAATTCAAACAGTAGAACATTATAGCCGGGCAAGGCCGACTGTTAAACACCCTACACCATTTCGCTTAGTTTTGGTAATAATACACAAAAAAAACTCTCATTATTTTCCCCCAAAGGCTTGTTTTTCGTGAAGGCCCCCATTCCGAAGGATGCTCAAAGCATCGTATTACATGATAAAAATTTAGGAAATTAAATTTACTTACTAAAAATTTTCAATTTCCGCCATAGAAAACTAGAGATTCTACTTTCTCTTCGTATAAAAGCCTGCTTTTCATGAGAAGCTATGCGATCCAAATTCCCTGATGTTACTTTTTTTTTTGGGGTATGGACCAGTTTTCATCATAAACTATTAAATATTAAATAGTTTCCTGAAGGGATTATTATTTAAGGGAATTTTTTTGTATGGAGTGAGGTCCAAGAAATACGCCCATGTGGTTCAAATTTGAATTTAATTTTTATGTCAAGTGACTATCACGAGCAAATTTTGATCAGAAAACATTAAAAAGTAGGCCTTCTCGACATCTAAGTGTTTACATTTCCTGAGAATTCTTCTATCCATAAACTTGGTCTACGTGGTCCAAATATGCTAAGGATGATTTCGTTTTCAATTTACACTTATTAACAAATTTTCGCCATGAAAGATTGAGAAATAAAGACTAAATTAATTTTTACCATGTAATGAGGCATGTTTCGTAGGAATGGTTATACGAAAGGGCGTTCACAAAATTCGACGTACCGAAACAAATTTTTCATCTCAGTTCAGAAAATGGAAATACTGTTACGCAAGGGCTTCTGTCGATAAATCTTAAAGAAGAGTCATCGGAAATATTTTCAATAGCGTTCATCCATTGGTCAAAACAAGTCAGTGTATCAAAGTTCATCGATATACGTCAAAAATGACGACTTGTACGGTGAACACGGTGAATTTTACGTGGACGAATACCAGAAGTATGGACAGCCCGAACGACCAAAAAAGTTCGAGTGCAACGAATTGCAAAACTTATCGACGAAAACTTACCTCAAACTCTCAAAAAGCTTTCAAACAGCGTAGCAGTTAATGAACCAATTGCTTCTAGACGTTGACATGTAATGGAAAAGATCTAAAAGGAGATAAAAACGGCTACCATACGAATTGATTGAAAATTGCAGGCAAAAAAAGGGAAATTTTCTGTGGAGTATTATGACTGGCGATGAAAAGTGGACCTATTACGACAATACCAAGCGTAAAAAATCATGGATTAATCCAGAAGAGCCATCCGCATCGACTGCGAGGAGAAATGTTCGTAACCACAAAGTGAGGTCAGGAAGGTGTAATGTATTACGAGCTGCTAAAACCGAATGAAGCTTCTACTCCAGATGTCTACCGACGGCAATTAAACAGATTGCATAATACATTGGTGCAAAAAAGACCAGCAAAGGCGGCTAGAAGACGCAGAGTCATCCTCTTGCATGACGACGCAGTTTGCACACGTTACAAGAGCTATCGAGGATACACTATTGCAACTCGAATGGGAAATTCTATCACATCCAAAGTACTCACCAGATATGGCGCCTTCCAATTATCAGATCGATGCAGCACTGCTTGGCTAGAAAGCGTTTTCGAAATGCTGAAGAAGTATGAAAATGGGGCGATGATTGGATCGCTGCCAGACCAATATCGTTCCTTCGACACAGTACTGCTATGTTGCCAGTGGCGAAAAAGTTGTAGAAAATGGTGGAAAATATTTTGATTACGTCATATTTAGGCAACTTTTCTCAATAAATGCCTTTTTCCAGGGAAAAATTAATCAAAATACATGCAAGAACTTAATAGATCATAAACCCACCTAAAAAGTCTTATAAGTTTCCAAGTTGTAGAATGAATTGAAGAGTAGACTTTCTTGATCAAAGCACATTCCAAGTAAATGGAATTTTCGCGCTATTGTGCTCATGCAATAAGGAGAATATTGATTAAAACGAAGAAAGCTGACATAGTGATATTCGAAGCGCATACATTTCGAATAACCATTTGCGCTAATTTTTTGAAGCAAATCAAAAATCAAAGTCCCATCTCCCAACATCTCTCAAGCATACACTCAAAGTGTGCCGTATACGCTAAATAGATGCTTCAGAAACCGGATGAAGGTTTTTATAATTACACCAATAAATAAGATGATCGCGACAGGCGTAAATACTTATTAATTTTAATAAGTTATTAATTTCAAATAAATTCACTATTACGAGTCTTTAATTATAGGAAAGATTATAAAATAACGCAGCCTTTCCTGCTGTTGAACCGCTAAAAACCGCGCGCTCGTTACATATCATAGAATTACTTACTACTACAGCAATTTTAGTAAAATGGAGAGAAGTATAAAAAATTAAATTAAATTTATTTCGTAAAAGATTCACAAAGAGATAATAACTTTGACGATGGCTTTCATAATTTGGTCTCCGCCAAAAGACTGCCGCAATTATAACTCAATGAACATCTACGCCTTCGATAATGACTATCTTTCAAAGGCGTTAGTTATTACGCCTTTGGTTACTGTTTGTTTATCCCTCGAAAGCATTTCTATTTTCGCAATACAATTCCTCAGGCGTATGAATGAATAAATTATGTTCTTTTTTGCATAATGCATAAACGTCATGAAGAATCCGAAAAGTAAAGAAACTTAAGAAAATTAATTTAATACAATTTAAGAGATAATAAAATCAAAAAATCTTATTTATCTTCATTACAGACACAAAACAGTCAGTCATTGTTGCTTTTATTGCTTGCTTGCTTGCTTGCTAGCTGTTGAAAAACCACCAGCATAATGAAATCTTATTCAGTATGTCATCATCATAATCGTCTTATGTTCTCACCCGTCGTAGCAACATCAATTGCTTTTACTTCAATTGTCACCAGCTGCACGGGCAGAATCTTTTCCTCATTGTTATGCGTAACAAACGGTGGATAACGGCATTTTCAGTTTCATTATATCTTTGTAGAATCAAGAAAACATATATCAAAGAATCGCAACAAATATCAATTATAAGACTTTTCTTCTTTTTTTTTTTTTTTAGCAATTTC
>CCAG010012689.1:0-44344 GCA_001077435.1 Glossina morsitans morsitans
CTATGTCTTATGTGCTAGTCTCAAATTTGTCAAAATTCAAAAACGTGACAGATTTTACAAAAAAAAAAAAAAAAAAAACAAAAAAAAAAAGAGAAAAAACGTGGAATGGAAAAAGTAGAGACAATTAGAAAGAATCAGAAATTTGGAAACATTTCCATTTAAAAAAAAATAGGTTCTCTAAATGTAACCAACCAATCGGCTTAAGTAGCTTAAATGTTGGGTATCCAAAGTCCGTTCAAGTGAATATTAATTTTTGTTTTTACTGATTTTATTTTCGGCATTTTTATAATACGCCATGAAGAAGTAAAATTTCCATGATAACGCATCAAACGTCACCATATTTTTTACATTAAGTCTCGTACTTAAATAATAAATAAATGTTTTTAAAATCATAACAAAAGTAAACGAACGAAACAAATAAAAATTTGACAAAAATTTGGCTTAAAACGTTCTTTGTTAGTGAACCAAACGAACTTCTAAACTAAATATATAAGCACTTCCTTAGTCTTTTGTTAGTTCTGCGACTTTCTCTTGGGTTGAGGATTTATATAAATATGTGAAACAATTGTATCATCTTCATCTCATTGCACATTTACGCGA
Source organism: Glossina morsitans morsitans (assembly GCA_001077435.1). NCBI lineage: Eukaryota > Metazoa > Arthropoda > Insecta > Diptera > Glossinidae > Glossina > Glossina morsitans. The sequence goes on from CCAG010012689.1 coordinate 601, forward strand.
ACTTAACCGTAGTAAGATACCGTTTTTCAAATTGTAACCCACTCATGTATTCATGACTTTGCTTTTTAAGCTGCGTATTCCTTCGGCTGTGCATTGCTGTTTTTGAACTAAGACTGTTTACTCCCTCAAGGTGGCGTTGAAATTTCAGTGACGCTGATGATAAAGGAAACGCCGGCGGACGAATAGTAGAGCGGACAGCCACACAAATTTGTTTAAATCGCCAAAAGCTCTTATACTGACCGTGAGTTATAAATGCTGCTGCTTACCTGCTGGTGTTAAGAACGGAACTAAAACTCCTCTACACATTCTTCCGGTCTTTCGATTTAGATTAACAAAGCCTTTCAGCGCCTCCAAATAATATGTGTCCGCATTTAATTAATAACACGTAAGAAAATTATATTCGGTTGTCATTGAATTTCTTGTACCCATGACAGTTATTTTATTTTTGTAGAATTAATTTTGTGGAAACTTATGTCATGTATTTGTTGTAGTTTATGAGTACGAAGAAGGAGAGGGAAAGCAAAAGTGTTAGCAGACGTGTGGGCGTTGTAGGCGTTTTTTTTTTGAAAAGTTTTTTCATTTTCACTAACGGGAAAATGTTTACTACAAATACTACAACGTTGCGCAAACAGACAGATGGACAAGTGAACAGACTGACATGTTTAGGTGCATTCCAAATTTGAAAACGTTATCCCCATCGATGTACGCGAACTGTATAAACTTACTCTTACTTCTTATATATTGCAGTCATCAGTGCAAGATAATCCATCAAAAAGGATTTTTGATCATTATTCATTATGAACGCATATTCTATTGGGGATGCCGAAGCACCTGCCCGAAAATAGAAAACCCAATAAAGTATATAGAGTGTTGGTCAGTTTCAAATTTGGAATGCACTTAAATAGTTCCGTCTGTCCACTTGTCTGTCTGTGTATCTATGTAGTATTTGTGGTAAACATTCTCCCGTAAGCGAAAATGAACATACCGCTTACGAATTTGCAAAAGAATTTGGAAGTGACTTAAACTTTTCCAAGGAATGTTGGTCAATTTCACTTTGTCGATTTTCAGAATTACACCAACACTCTAATGGGCTTGTGGCTTAATCTCGAAGAATATAAAAAACTTTTCTCTTTTAAAAAGACGTGCGCTATGAATATTAAGGTAAACTTTTTATTAGACGCATGGAAGAGACTTCGTACCAAACGCCTTCTCTTTCAGTTTATAAATTAGAGCGTCTTTATTAATTGCTACAAATTGTTTCTAACGAACTGGTTGCTATCGACTTTAAACATTTCCCCTAAAGCTGTTTCTGTAACCGTGCGGAAAGAAAATAATTAGATCGAGCCATATTAAGTAAATGTTTTAATTATCTACCGATTGAAATTTTTTAAGCGCGCTTTGGCTTTACTGAATTTTCATTTTTCCGCTTCGCTTCACCTTTAACGTAATACTCGCTTAATGATTGAGCGTTTTCTGAATCGTAAGCAGACGTCCTTGTCTCATCATCTTGTTACTCATTAAATAAAAATTCCCCTTCTTTTTTGAATGCTGTGGCATGTTCGGATATATTTATACCCTATACAGCTTATGTTATATTTAGTTTATGTGGAAGGATGTACCACCCTGCAGAATTTAACATGGAACCGCCTTTCATTAATTGAGAACCATTTTCGGACTCAATCCAAATTTGTCTATACATCGTGTATTGTTGTATTCAACCTAGAGGTCGCGATTTTTGAGATATTTTGATGAAATTTGGCATTCTAACGTGTTTTGACACAAGAAAATTGATTTGGCCTATTGAAAATGGATTGGACAGAATCCCTTTTTTGACCACACCTTAGATAAAGCCTTATTTTGAATTCGTCGTTATATGAATAACTGTAGGGTAGCATAGGGTATTTAATGGTAAGCCATGGTTTACCATAGTGTTTTTGATTATTATGTAATATAGGTACGCTTGTAGACTTTTCAATGAACTATGAATTGCACAGTACTAGGACGGGAATTTGTCACGCTCCTGATTATGCTTAAAAATCTTTGAGTATTAATATTTTGGTACTCTAAACTAAAATGAAAAATTTGTGTGGAATGTGGCAATTTGTTGAGCCCCTCTTACCTTAATAATATGTAATTTTCAATATTTCGTGGCGAAAATCTGTCCACAATAGTAATTGAACATAGAAATTGAGTTTATCATACCATCTTTTTATGTTTTTCAAATTCTTCCCCATAAGGTTTCTCATGAAGGATAAAGTTTTATATGGCAGAAATGTCAAATGTTTAATGAAAATTGGAATAAACATTCACCAGAGAGTTAAGATCCACAGATATGTATTTGGGACCCTACACTCCTATAGTGATTCTCATGACAACAAGCCGCGTTATACGGCGGCAAAGTCTAATATATCCGTTTGTGTGGTGAAAACAGATGAAACCTAGTAAAACCTTTAGCAAGTAGGTTTAAATTTAGATCATGTCACTTGACATTTTAGGCGCGCTCAAAAATGGTAGCTTTCCTGAAAATATGGCTATGAGTAAAAATAATATATAATTTGTGGCTTGTTATCGCAAAAGTGACTGGAATCTGTTAGGAATTTAATCAGCCCGACTTGTTCGACTATAGTTATTGGAAGCCCCTTTCTATCCAATTCCATCTCGATAAATTTTTTTTATGTCTAGTTGAGGTCCTTGCAGTTAATTAATTTTTTATGCTCTCCGTCCCTATGGCATTTTTAATGCATCTTCATCGATTGGGAATGTCTCTGCTGTAACATTCCCATAATTACTATATATTAAACATATATCGAGACTTTCAGTGGGCTTTTCTCCTTTTTTAGATTTTATTCGTCAAATATTTCTGGTTTTTCTCAGCTGTCACATATGTAGCGCCTTCTGTCTTTGAAGAATTCCAAATTCTAAATTCCGGCAGATTTTTAATCCTCAGCTTTTCTCTCCAAAGGACACATGTCCAAACGCTTTTCTTTTTGCTATTAGGAAGTTGGGGCCGTTTATCTTTATTGAATCCCTATCAATAGGTCTTGTCACCTTGTGGACTTTTTCCACGTTACCCTTTGCGAATTAATGGGAGGCCATCGTGAATTCGTCTCTCCGTTTGTCTGCTGAGAAATAAATTGCTTGCTAATAGTTCGGAATAGTTAACGGACAAGTCCAACATAGGTGATCCAAGACGAGCTAACAAGCGGAAAGGTAAAATGAATATGCCTCCATGCTTGACTGCTGGGTATAAAAATAATCGAAATAATTGCTTAAATAAAAGCGTTTTTAAAACAAAAATTGAAAAGATATATATATATATATATATATATATATATATACATATTTATTTATATATATATGTACAATTGTATACTGCGTGAAAATGAGAAGAAAGCAAGACAAATGAGAAATGATTTACTTACATATTTCCTTAAGTAATGAATGACGGAAGATTAGTGGCAGCATCGCGGTTCGGGTGCTTTTGAATTATTTATAATATTATCTCATCAAGCAGTTAACACATTTATTTCCGTTTAATGTGCTAATAATTTATTATATAAATCATTATTTGCTTTCGAATTCTAAGTAAGAGAATTTTTTTTGAAAACATTTCAACACAAACATCATAGCGTTAGAATGACAGGCAGGTAGGATGTTAAAGCAACTGAATCATGTCTTTGAAAAGAAAACTAATTCGCCAGAATCGATTTTATTTGTTTACATCACTTATAAATGTCACTGACACTTAACACTGATTATTCATTTAGGAGAAGCAGAAGGAAGCAAGCGCACACTAAGATAGATGAAAAGGAAAATATACTTCGAACAATAGCACAGTAATGGCTACGTGCTTTAATTGAAAATTTCCTAAAAAAAACAAAAACAACAAAAAAAGGAGAAAAATCAAAGATACAATAAAGCGTTAAAATATCTGAGAGAGTATCTTTGTAGCAACAATAAAAGAACAGTAATATCTACCAAATCGATAACAATAACAATAACAATAACAATAATGATAATATTAATAATAATAGTAATAGTAATCATAATAATTAGATTTTAATCAGAAACATTAAATATTTATGGCATTTTATTTACTTAACCTGATTAAAATTTAATTACATTAAAATAGTTAGAGCATCAAATAAATAAGGTGTGTACGTTTATGTGCATTTGTTTAAACATGCAATAGCCCATACATACTAAGCCTCTTGAACTTAGGACAGGCACGTTGTGCTGTATTGTTTTTAATTTATTAAACTATGTTTCTATGACCTGTGAAGGTGACAACTAAAAGATATCAGGTTTATGCGGTCATTTGCACTTAAAATAATTGTCTGTAGAAAACAAAATATATGCTTACGTACAGGGACTCGTAACCAGATGGCGTAATCGACTAAGTATTCATGCGAGGAAAGATTTTTAAAAAGATTTATATAAAATTATTGCAAACTTTTGATCGCGTTTTTGTGGAATGTGTATAGTTGGTGATACATTGGCGTGACGTATGCTTTTCATACCCTACACCCCTTGTAATAGAGGATATATTGTGTTTGTTAGGACTTATTTTACACACAGCAGATATTTAAGGAATCGATTTAAGGATGTCTGTCCGTACGTCCGTCTTAGGTTTTTGTTTTCAACCTACGCGTCGCATTTTTTGAGCTATTTGGAAGGTATACTGACGTGCATTGATCTAAAGACAAAAGTGTTAAAAGAGTCTTGGATCGGTCCACTCTGTGACTCTGTTTTCAAAAGTCCTTATATAGCAAAAATTTGCAATTTTCAAAATTTCTCAACAAAACTCGCTATGTGAGAGTATTTGGAATATTCTTAATTCGTATAAAAAATTTGCTTCAACTGTGGCAACTTTTCGAAACTTCTCTGTTATAATCGTTCGTTATAATCGAAACTTTTATATGGTAAAAAGGTATAATTTTTAATGTTTCATGGTGAAAATTAGTTCACAATAGTAAACTGACTTGGAAATCAATTTTACCGAATTTGGATCACATAGGTCTATTTTTTGGCTTTCATGAAAAATACGCCTTTCCATGAAATTGATATGTACCTTAATTGCCAAAACGAGAGAATAACTGGCCTAGTCGCGCAGTGTGTGTATTAGTTGGCCTTGCTCGACTATAATGCTCTTCCGTGTTTTTCTTTTGAATAAATCAAAAATAAATAAATCATTAATATTTGGAATTTGTAGATCAGTATTAAGATCATGTGCTCGTGAAACTTTCAAATGTTTCTGGAACATTTTCGATGAAGATCCGCTATAAATAGATTGCAGGCCAATTGTGTGGATATTTTTAAATGGTTTTCAACCAAATATCGTATGTAAAGTTTTTGCTGACTGAAGGTTTTTTTTTTTTTTTCAAACGTTAAAATTCCGACTGTACATAAACAAACCAACCAGTGGACGAGAATACACGTAAACATGTGGCAAAGTGCGTTTAGAATTTTATGCAAAACAAATATGTATGTATGCATATAAGTATATATTTTGCGAATCTCTGATGCGTATTTATGAGTGATACTAACTAACCGACTGATCCCGTATAATACCATTCATGCTTGCCACCTATGAAAGCTTTGTAACAGAATAAAGGCAACGGACTGGCAGACAGGCATGCAGGAAGAGGGGCGATCTAACGATAACTATGTCTAGGAAATTAGAAAAAAAAAGAATATTTTATGGATGCCAAGGGACTTTTCTCTGATTACTGAACACGGAAGAACACCTTTCTCGATTGCAGGAGGCAAAACCCCTTCAAACAATTTGGTGAAAGTGAAAATACCAGTTTACACGAACAAGTTAAGAATAAAAATGATTTTCTTAACCCAAATCTTAATAAGCTGTTTTATATGTGAGTCCCAGCCCGCCTAGAAAAGTACTAAAAATAATTAAAGAGTTAATTTTTTCGTTCATATTGATTTCGTAGATTGATTGATGAAATGATTTTATTTGCCTGAAATGGAAGCATCGTTGAGGACTTGGTAAGTAACTTTCGGGCTTGAACTCTGTGGATCAAAAAAGGTATATAAACTAAGGGCCCGTAGCGTCCGCTGTGACCTCTTCACTACATACTAAATTTTTTGGAGGTAAGAATTTCCATGGATCTAGAGTTACGCTATGAAGTAAACGGTAAGTTATTCCAAAAATTTGTCGACAGAATCCTTGGAAGGAAGGGTGCAGGCGTACCACACTTCTCTTGCGTTTAATAATACGCAGACAGTATGTGTTCAAGGACTTCTTGATCAATGTAGAGTCCTTAACAACCGTGAGCATCCATATTTAAGTTCACGCTACCATTCGTCTGTTTTTTACTTATGGTCGCAAGGATCGATAGGAAGTAGTTAAGGCAAAAGCGGATGCTTATTATGTATACGCGGTAATTCTGCTGTAAGTAAAAAATATACTGTTATCCTTAGTAATATTTGATTTGATTGCTTATCATTTGCTTGAGGTAGGAGCAAATACGTACATGTTCCAATTTTATCGAAAGTTATTTTAATTTTAAAATTAACGTCTTTATGAAATAATTAATTAGTTTTTATTGAGAGTCAAATTTGCAACCGGTCCCGTCGGCTTGAAAACGAAATCCGCATAAGTATCCGAGTAGGTAAGAAATGCGACCAAATCGTGGTCAAATCTCAACTGCGGTAGAGTTCACTTTGGTTGTAGTTATAGTGAATGCTCAGCCGGCAGAGGCATGACTATGGACACACATCCACTAGGGTGCGACCACCATCTCCATATTTCTTTCTTTCTCTCGGTGTCCTTTCTTCTTTTTGACAGTCACCGTGTTACGCCAATAGGGTGTAACCCCTGAGTGGTTACCCATATTAAAAAAAAACAAAATGACGGTAGGCCAAACATTACAAATTTCATTCGTGGGTTCTCCCGTTCTGTCCGTCAGTCCATCCATTCGTCAGTCCTTTCGTTGTCATCCCATCCATTCGCCAGTCCATCCGCTTGCTAAACCATCTCCCCGTCAGTCCGTTCGTTCATTGACCCCTTCGCTCCTCCGTTCATCCATGCAACAGCTCCTTGGATACGCTTATGACGTCTTAAAACTTAAACTTCTCTTTAAAATTCCTGAACTCAAATAAGGTTTCTGGCATGACGCGACAACAATAGAGGAGGAACGTCAATTCCAAATCCAAAGCACATATCAATGAAAAATTTTTTACACCTGCTTGCTGCAACCATCTAAATATTCAGCGAAAAAGTTAAGCGTTCTACTTGCGTAGATAAAGAATTAAAACTTACAATCTGTAACGGATAGTAAAGGTTAATATTAACATTTCATAGAACTTTCTACAAAAAGTACGTCACACACTCAAATCCACAAAAAGCCGAAAAATATTGCTTTGAAATTTTTATTTATTAAACGATACGCATGAAGGCGCATATATATGAGTTTTGTCCTTGCGTTTAATCATTAAATTGCTCCTAATCTGTATTTTATGCCCAGCCTTCTCTTGGTAGCTTTGTATAAATTGCGAGCATTATTTTCATAAACTTTTGCAAAAGTAATTTATTTAATCTTACGGTGAGTTTTGGCCTTTACGTCAAATGTTGCAAATCCTTTGAATATGAAATCTGTTGTGAATGCCCTTAACCTTCTTCTAAAAGATATAGAAAAAGAATTTAAATGCAATACGAAAAAGAAAAAGCAAAAAAAAAAAATAAAAAAAAAAACAAAAAAAAAAAGAATAAAAGACAATAAACCCATAGCAAATATATAATAAACTAAAGCCAAGAAGTTCAGCTGCTCATGTTCAAGCTCAAGGCGAAAATTCATTGAACGGTTCGCAATGAAAAATTTGTAAATAGCAGAAAATCATTACGACGTAAACAACAACAACAACAACAACAACAAAAAGAAGAAGAAAAACAACAAGAATAACGACAACAAATAAACATAAAGTTGTAAATGAATTTACCAACAGATTAACACAATTTATCTGTTAAGACAAACAAATATTTAAAAGAATTCAGGCGTACATACGAGCCCATATATATATATATATGCATATACGTTATATATTTATATAAAAAATTTTATATAAAATATTTAGTTGATATTAAATTAAAGTATATTTAGTCAATGCGCGTTCGCCTGGGTTGTATTTGTTAAAGTTTAGCAAAAAAAAAGAAAATTTAAATTCATTTTATTTGCTAAAGACAACCTTTTATATACTGATACGAATCTGCTGGTATTTTCAATGTGAAAAAAGTGCTAAAGTAACAAATTAAGGTGATATCGAAAAATGACAGATAAATAGTTAAGGTTATGATAATTACGGATAGATCGGCAATGAAATGTTTCTCAGCCTTCACAGCTTAGAGATAAACCCGGTAACACATTTAATCGAATAGCTTTGCAAGAGGTCATCACTAGGATCATAGATTATAGACAGTGATTGTTGAATTAAGTTGACGTTTACGCGTGAATGAAAGCGTTGGTCCCGGTTATGCCTAACTGAGAGTGGAACGAAAACTGCATGATATCAATACAACGTGACGTCAATAGGGCAGAACTCGTAAAAAAAAAAAGGCTATACCCAGAAGACTACGTCATCTTATCAATGACTCGACTTTGTGCGGATCTAAAACGAAGGCACCGTCATCGTGTTTAACTTGCTCGACGGAAATGAAAAAAATTTGCGATGCCTTTGCTTTGGCTTTCAACGAGAATATAGAACGCAATAGCAATCCATTGTAAATGGCATTTTTTGATGTGGCAAAAACGTAACGATCGGTCTCAAACTTAAAAATGTAGGATCAGATGTCTGCAGATCTAATAGCTTCCTTCTGAGCTTCACCGCGTTACGCGACAGGGCCAGTGATATCAAAAAATTCAAGTTTTTTCTTACACAATAATTAATAGTAGCTTGTCTTGTTTAAAGTGGCATCGTCCGTCAATATGAACGATCCCATTGTAAAATCACAGAACACAGTAGCCATAATCTATCTGATAGTCATTGCATTACGTTGGACATCAAGCAGAGATTTTCCAGGAAGGCAGCCTACGAAAAGTGGAGAGCTGCTCAGGTCTGTGAATTTGCGTAGTTGGCCTATCCAACTCATGTTCACAGTTAGCAGATTATCCAGTAAATCAACCCATTCGCGTTCGGTTGTAAACTCATATAGTATCGATTCAATGCCACCAACCATTTTCATATTTGGCTCATCAGACAGGAATTTGGATACCCACTTGGCGAACTTTGCGTTCTCAACAGGGCTATGTCCTGAATAAAACGCTATGAAGAAGATACAGCTTTTTGGGGAAATCATTTTTTAGTTAGTTTAGCGCTATACCGTTTTGTACCCTACACAACGTCAAGTGCATTCGTTCGTACGGCTGTTTTCCGTCGACACTTGAGATAGAAATAGCAGAACTCTGTGCATTGATGTGATTAATAATGAAGGATCAATGTGATGCGCCCACAAGTGCTCCTACAGCATATAGAGATTGTTTGCAGAAAAAAATTTATTTATAGAAAACATCGACACAAAATACAATTTTTTGTGTTTATTTGCTTCAAAAGAGCGCAACATTAAAATGCCTTTTATAAGCCTATTAATCACTACCACGATGATGAATGAATACGGGTGTAGATTAAAGTGACTAATGGACATTTTCAATTTCAGTTGAAAAGTAAATTTTTTTAAGAATTTCCAAAAATTACATTTACTACTGAATTTTATAAAAAAAAAACTATTTTAATTCTGATAAGTTTTTTATTCTGATTGTAAATTTCTGAGTACATTTTTGTAATCAGTAAATTTTTGATAAGATTTTTTTTCAAAAAAAAAAAACGAAAACAATTCATTGCTCGACTTTATTGAAAACATTTTTTTCAAATTATTTATTAATTTTGCTTTTATTATTATTTTGTATTTTATATTGTAATTTCCGCTTTCGGTTTTTGATGATTTTCTTGCTTCTATATCATACATCACTTGTGGTACAAGGTATATTAAATTTATGAGGACGTATGTAACACCAAAATGGATTTCAGATGAAGCCCTTATTTATTATATCGATCGATTCAGAAGCACTTTCTGAATAGATTTAAACTTGTCTGTCCGTCTGTCTGTTTTATATATGTTCTTGTATTCTTGTGCGCAACCGTGGCAAATGTTTGATACAGTGATGTATTTTGGCACTATTGAAAATTGTTCTGATTGGATCATTTTTTGACCACGCCTTACTTTGTTCGCCTTATTTTGATCGTTATATCAAAAAGTTTGGCAATTTTCAAAATTTCCCGAGAAAAATTGTTCTCAGCATACCGCACTGATGCGAAAAATTTCGGAAGAGGCCGACGTTTTTAACTCCCGCGCGTACGGAAAAGAAACCTTTACATGGCAAAATGATCTTTTAATAACACATCGTGCGCATAGTAATTTGACAGAATAATTAAGTGTACGGAATATGGACCAAGATTTCAGTTTCTATCTCCCACAAAACAGCAATGGCTTACTTTTAGTATTTACGAGGAAACCATATAAATTAAAACCAAGTCTATAAAAAGAAGATTATTTTATTTATTTATTGTCTCCATATTTTATAAATAAATTTACAGGCTGAAGAATAACATACATATATGACTTAAATCATATATGCTCGCCTGTATTGAAAACTCTACTGCACCTGGGATTTGAACACCCGACCAATGAGTTGTTAGTCGCGGCCCCTTGCCTACTCGACTACTCATGCGAATAAAAGAAGATTAATTTTATTAAATTTGGAAACCTTAGGTCACGTGTAAGGGGTCCCGTGAAACAATGTACAACTTTTGACATTTTATCGCAAAAATCTATGAAGAATTGTGTTAGGTGAAAGTGTACAGGGCATCTTAAGCACAACCTTGCCTGGGGCTGCCGTGAAACAATATAGTACTATTGACGTTTTATCACAAAAATCAGTGAAGAATTGTATTAGGCGAAGTTGTATAGGGCATCTTAAGCACAGCCTTGCCCGGCAGGGGCTGCCGTGAAACAATGTACAACTTTTGACGTTCTATCACAAAATCAATGAAAAATTGTGTTAGGCGAAGTTGTGTAGGGCATCTAAATCGCAGCCTGGCCTGACTATATTATTTTTACTTGTTTTTTATTGTTTTTATTCTTCATGTATTTTCTCTCCTCAATGCATGCAAGCAACGATTTGCGCGCATATGAACTAGACCACTGTTGAATTGGTTAATGTGGTTCTGTTTTGTTTAACAAATAATGTTTTATTATCGTTGATTTCGCATTGAATGAGTGTATCATTCATTCTTTGGCTTCCCCGTATGCGCACATGCTTGTCTGTACACATATTTAGTATATTTACACATGTAGGTATTTGCCGTTTTTTGTTTTCATTTGGCTTGTTAGCGATGTTTTTCTGTTTACATATTGCTGGTTGTAAGTGCATACAATAACATACAAAAATAACTCAATCAAGGTGTTTAAAAATAATAATAATAATGAAAGAAAATCGAATGGAATAACACTGACAACGACTGCATAGCATAATTTTTAGATAATGTTTGCTGTTTCAATCATTGGGAACAATTATGCGGGTATTGAGGGTAATATTGTTTGCAACCAGTACGGGATGGAATTATATATTGATTTGAAGTTCGTTTTCTTGTTACTTGGATTTGTTACTTGATATTTGAAAAAACATAATCCAGGATATCCAGAAGTAATCATCGGAGGCCTCTGCAAGACAGTTGACAGGATGGCTTGCAGATAACGAGAGCAAGACAAAAGAAGGTGTAAATGAACAGTGAGGTAACCAAACATACGAATAGATGGACGGGTGCATGGACGTACAGAAAGACAGGCTAGGAGCAGATAGACACATAAACCAACGTGTATACAGGTGAATAAAGTAATGCTCAAAGTCCCTCTGCTGGTTTATCCAATTCTGCCTCTGCTCCTCCACCTTTATGTTCTCTTGTTGTCCGTCTCACAATTCGTATGCCAGTTTTTCTTCTTGTCAAGCCATCCCCTCTCGCCTTACCCACCCATCATTTTGTCCATTTATCCATCTATCTACTCATCTGTCTGTCTATCTGTCCATTCATTTGCCTATCCGTCCGCCGATTTGTCTATTCACTGATCGTTCGGTGCAATCATTCATATGTCAACTTGAAAACGCTTGTTTCTCCTGTCTGTCCATCCGCCCACGCGTTCCACGGTCTATTCTCGCGATGTTCTGGCTTTTCGGCTCGATTTTCTACTCAATTGTCTAATGGTTGTCAAAATTTTCGCAACCGCTACTAGGAAAATAACTCCAATACTTGTTTATCAAGTATCTGTAAGTCAAGCTTTAAAAATTTACGTGACCCATATTCACTATATAATAATCTTTGATGTGTAGCATAAGAGATCTCATTGACGATGATGATCGCAGTGAGCAAAATACTTAATAATTTCTCATGTAGAATGCACGAAAGGAATTTTGTTACTTGTACGTAGAGTATGTAGGAATAATATTACGCGCACACACCGTATCACAATGTTTTTGATTGAATAAAAAATTTAATTTTTATTTTTTTTTTTTATTTAGAAACATTATTTTTCACATCTTACACTTAGAAATTAAGTAAAAGTTGAAAGTTGAAAGCTCGGGAATACCATCTTGTACCCGAATATTATATTAGAACCCTACGGCAGAGGAGTTAGTTGATTAAGTCGGGTTGAAATTGCGATTAAAAAAATCCCGCGCACAGCGAGCACAAAATTTGGAAGATGATCCTAACTTGTTACTGCATTTTGTCGACTGCAGGCGTAGTTTTGCAAAGAACATGAACGGATTGTACGTGAATGGCGAACATTTCTCAGGGCAGAAAAGTTTGCGTTAGAACGATTTAAAGAACAAACTTACATACGTTAAACTAATCTTTTCTTATTGATATCAATCTTACAAGTTTTTATATAAGCACGAGAGAAGAGATCAATTGGAGTTGAAAAGATTTTCTACAGCAGTTAACAATACTTTGATTCTTCATCTTTGCTATTCAAGGGATTGCAATTAGTAACGAACGTAGAAACCCCTTAGACTGTAAATGCAACAAAGTCGCTTTTATATTCCCAAATATGAATGATACATTCATACATACATACATACAAACATACAAACATATAGATATTACAAGATTCCCTGTTACAGCCAGGGGCAAACTCGCCGGATGACAGGGTCCGCCGACAAGGCAATTTACAATTGCAGGACGGAACTGCACAAACTATTCGGAGTAGTCACTTCCTTCTGCATGCTCTCCTTCTTAAGCTTCCCTTTAGCTTAGAAAATTAGAAAAAACACTGTGCTTTCAATGTCATTTCTATTCCTTTGTAATTCGAACTTCGATAGACATAAATATTTTAAACGAAGTTTAAACGAAGTTTTGCAGCTTAAATGTATTGAGGCAGGGATGCAGCTAGATAGAGCTGTCACCTGCTCACTTGGTACAAGCAAGAATATTTTTCCGATACATTCTGAGTGCTCCGGTACGCACTGGATGCCCAGGAGGATTTCAAAATCAGAATTCTAGGGCAGAAAGGTTTGGCCTTTTGACTTTTAGGAAAGGTTGATGTTTCTGAATTTCCCGGATTTTAAATGATAACATTGTTGAGTCGTCAGTCACTTGTCTGCTTAATCCTAACTTACTGCTACCTACTGCTATTTATTGTAACTTGAACTTAAGTTAATGGCAGCACTCCTTACCCAAGCAAAAGGGCTGTCGGGAAAAAACAAGGCAAAATTATTTTGCCTCGTCACAATATCATAAACGGTATAAATTTATAAATATATATATATATATTTATATATTACATATATACAGAAACGTATAAACTAAACCTATTTCTCATTTAAAAAAAAAAAATGCATATATATGTTAAATTTATTCCCCAGACATGGGAATATAAGCGCAGCTTCATTGTGTTTAGCCGCAGCCTTCGATCGACGCAGAAACTAAAGCAATTTCTATATTTTTAGATCTTTCCGCTGCAAACACAGTCATAACATGAACATGCCATCGCCCGTTTATGTCGGATAAATATATTTACATTCTTATTGAATCGATTGCATTTAATGTCAATGGCCGCTTAGCTAATTATAGACTAGTTAGGAATCCCGAAAAAGAAAAAGATTATAATCAATTTATTACTAAAATTTATAGCTTAGGCACCATTCAAGCGTATAAACAATTTAATTGTTTTATAAACATATCCGTCTTTAAATAATTGTTCAGTTGTTCGATACAATGGCATCACATACACTTAACCATCAGTGTTGCTATATATGTATATATCGTTTCAATCTCTCTGCTAATAATTGTTATGCGGTTGATTTTGTGTGATATTCGCTATAAACAAAGCTAAGCTAATCATGCGATAGTAATTAAATTATTGTTGTGCTCTTCTCGTGAACGTTAAACATTAGCTCAGCTGAGCAAATCAGTTGTGACAGAATCGAAATTCATATCCGACAATTTATGCTAACCACGTACATTAAAGTTAAGCCATCACTCTCTTGCGGTCGCATAGGCTATGGAAATATAACTTTGAATAGGACTGATATTACATACACACACATATACAAAATGGTATTTTTTGTGTATATGACAATAAAATTTATGAACAAATCTTGATGAATAACATGTAATAAAAATTTTATTAAAATGTTGGCATTTTATGTTGTTTTGTTTTTTTTTTTTTTGTTTATTTCTATTTACATAGTACTTTTTTATTCAAAATATTTCGAAAAATTATTTGCTAGACTTTGCGCATAGGTGCACTCTAAAGCGAAAACGAGTAACAAAACAGTTTACCAATCTGGGTCGAATCTTGGTTACTCGTTATCGTCGGCAAGTGCGTAAAAGTCGAAAGAGTTTCGGTAAAGCAGGGACTTTAAAATTCTCCTTTCAAAAAGTTAGCAGATGATACGTCATATCAACCAGGAAAGGTTCAGCATAAAAACAATGTTCTTTGTCTAGTCTTGAATACAATTAAGGATTAGTTTTGATTATAGTTTCTTTTTTTTTTATGTCGACTAACAACTCATTAGTCCTGGGTTCAAATCTTAAAGCCGATAGCCTTAAATGCTTTAGTTTAGTTTTAGAGTTTATTTTTGTGGTTATAATAACATTTTTTGTGTATTGAACGTCCGCCACGTATCTTTTACTTTCTTTTGTCTTATCATACTCTACCCATTTGTGGTATAAAACTATATTCGTGAAAATGTATGCAACATCCAGAGAGACTCAACTTTTATTATATCAGAATCATTGAATCGCTTTCTAAATCGATCTAAGCTTATCTGTCCTTCAGTCTGTCATGTTTGCTTACCTGGAATGTACAGGTTGTAAGTTATATTTTGATGAAATGTTCTTTGGCCCAAAGCCAAACACTATTAAAAATGGTTCCGGACCGGACTCATTTTTCAACCACTTCCCATATATCGCTTTATTTTGTAACGTCATTATATGAAAAACTGTAGGCTAACGTAGGGTATTTAAGGTTAGTGTGCGTTGTTAGTGTGATTTTAGTAGTTTTTTGTTATTTTTGTGTATTGGCTTTTAAAATCTGTCCGTAGAAATAAACGCAGGATGTTCATGCCAAGCTTTAACTTTTCATCTCGATCATGCAGTAACTGATATAATCTGCATTCACCTTGGGTTTCTGTTTTGTTTACTTACCGTTTAAAATCAATCAATGCGAAACAGATACGCTTTGCTTCCCCAAAATCAAGCTTATCGATGAATTGAATGGAATTATCTTCCAAGTTAAATGTTTACAAAATCCAAATCGATATCTAAAAGCTTGTACCAAAAACAAAACGAAGTTTCAACAAAGAATTATCGCATTACGTATGAATGTTCATTTTATCGAAAGAACGCCATAAGCCGTATGTTTTGCTTGGGAAAAAATATTTTACAATTCTTTGAACTTTTTATGCTTTACATTATTTCGTACACTAAACTTTATTAACTATGTACGTATGTATATTGTGGAGTTTTTTTTTTAAATTTCACTTCATTTGCAAACTATCGACTTTTATTGCTATCATTCTTCTAACATTTATCAAGTAAAAGTCAAATGTTTTCAAATTTACTTATGTTTCATTGAAGTGAACTGATTGGTAGGGCTCATGTTCAGGTAAATATGTAAATAAGGAAGATTGTTGTATTTGAGGCATCAAAAACTCAAGAGAAATAGTCGAACGAGCTTTGCAGTCGTATCTGAGCGGTTTTTACTTTGGCGGTGCAGGTGGTACGTACTTTTTCGAAAATGCTTCGAAATTGTTCAACTATGATGATCTTGACAGACGGAAGCTTTCGATACCCGAAGTCCTGATTGACATCGTGGCTTCAGTGAGCGATGATAAAACCAAATGAAGCTGTTACTGCAGATGTCTACCGACGTCAATTGGACAAATTGAATGAAGTACTGTTGCAAAAGAGACCAGCTATAGCGGTTAACAGACTCAAATTGATGATCCTCTTGCATGACAAGGCTCAGCCACACATTGCTTGAGTTATCAGGGATAGACTGTTACAGTTTGAATGAGAACTTCTGCCGTATCCAGTGTACTCTCCAGTCATAGAGCATTGATAAGTGATTTCGAAATACTGAAGAAGTGCGAAGTTGAGTCAACGATTGGGTCGCTGCCAAACCAATATGGACACAGTATCGTCATGTTGCCAGAAGGATGAGAAAAATATATAAAAAATGATGGAAAGTACTTTTATTAACACACATTGTAACAGTTTTTCTCAATAAATGCTATTTTCATAAATGCTATCAGAATACATGCAAGCACCTAATCTAACACTTTAGCTTGTTTTTTCAGTATTTGTCCTACGGATTACTGTCATATGGTTTTTTGTGATTCTCAAAGTAAATAAAATTAGAGCAAGTGATTCGGTCATTGATGTATTATTTGAATTAAAAGACACGAAATTTGTAAACATATATATGATTCCAAAAACCTAGACGTCTGGGTTTAATTTTCAATAGAAAGAAGAAGTGTTCGTTAAACGTCCATATGTTTTGTACGTACACTCTGTTACATATATTTCTTCTCCGAACGAAATAATAACATTAGTATAGTTCCGTTTTCCCATGATGGCTATAATAATAAGGCATAGAAATGACTATTTTTAGATTTATGCACAAAGCCCATCACTCAGATGTTGGTCTGATGCAGTGACTTCACACAACAACAAACAATTGACATCATGGTCTTTAGTTTTTCAATTGTAACACGTTTTAGTATCATGCAAAACCAGTTCTTCTTTATATTTTTTTTTTTTTTTATTATTATTTGTTTTGTTTTGTTTGCTTTTATTTTCCTACCTCTTCTCTCGGGTTAGCTATTAGCATTGCTCGTAGGCAACTCAATTCAATTCATGTGCACAAGCGTAACGAACAACTGAGTAATGAAATTATAAACAATTGGCTGCCGTGGCTAAAATTAAAACAATTGATTTACAATATATGTTCCGATCAATCATTCATATACGTATGCAAGTGTGGTAGCATGTGTTTGCCCTTTACCCACTTTTTTTTTTGTTTTTGTTTTTTTTCCTTCTTTTTTATTGTCAGTTGGCCTACAAGAAAATGATATTAAATTTATTCATTGATAATTTATTGTTGTGCTGTCTACTGAATATTGACAATAATTTTTAAGGGCTAAACAATTTTTAAGTAAATTTTTCTGTTGATTTCTTCAAAGTCAACCAACCATGGCATTACTTATGACGTTTTTCGAGTTCAAATCAAGACAAATCGATAATTATTAAAGTGAATTGTTTTACCATAAAATTTAAGTTTAAAACTCCTACCTCTTTAGGGGAAAGATTCATATTGTCGACAAGGTTTCGAACCGTTCTTTTGATATCTATATTGATATCACAACTGATTGCTCCGCTTTATAGAGTTTTGTTCTGAGCATGAAAATTCCCTAAGGATATTTCAGGCAATTCCGTGTATTCGAGCAAAGCACTTTTAGTTCCCACGGCACTTTCATGTGGTACTATGATCAAAAAGTAAGACCAATATTCAAATTAAATTTCGCCAGTATATCGAAAATGAGAAAGATTTTTCTTCTAGGTTTGTGCTAAACTTCACCTTATAAACATTATTAGCGACTCAGCTGCGCTCGGTTTTGTGCGACACAAAAACCATTTTTTCCGATTTTTACAACATGTTTGAGGAGATGATATCTGGCTATCAATTTGTTATAAAACGTATTGTTACGAGAGATGAGACTTAGATCTACGCATGCGAGTCGAAAACAACCGACCACTCGAGTGAGTATCATGCCAAGATCAAGATCGAAAAAACCGCGCCAAGGTCGCTTCAAAATCCAAGTGATTTTAAAAGTCCTTTTTGATTATGATGTTGTTGTACACTATGAATCCCTTCCGGTGGACCCAAGTGCTAAAAAAATAGAATACTATTTGAGTTTGAGGATTACTTTGAAGATGACGAAATAGATTTGGAATAATAAAAAAATTAAAAAAGAAATAAAAAATAAATTGGTGTTACTTTTTGGACGCAGTAGCATATTAATATGGGGTCATCTACTTCATGTTTCCGAAAGTGAACTTAAATAAAAGACACTTCTGTTTGGTATTTGGATGAAATTTTTTCCAATATATTGTTTGGACAACAAAACACAAAAACACATACATAGTTGTACAGTGTGGAGAAACTGCTGAACTGTGTGTATTACGAAAATAATGAACCCATGGTTACGTTGCGTGCATGTGCATGTGACGCTCATACTTGGTTAAATGACTTTGTAGACAAGGATTATTGCCCTCCTGCTGAAAAGAAAACACATCTAATGTTCCCAAAGGACTTTTACGGGTACACAAAAAATTGTTTCGTTGTAGGATATGGGCTGGAAATGTCAATTTTCAACATGAAAATGGCATTGCAATTACCTTCAATACAGAATGCTGCAGAATTTTTGTGGCAAACATTAGATGATTTCGCCTTGGACAATATGTGGTTTTAACAAATGATTGCAATATGCCCTACATTACGTGACAAAATCAATTTATTGGGAGGAAAGTTCAATGATCAAGGAATCTCCAAAAATGCCACAAATATAA
This sequence comes from Glossina morsitans morsitans, assembly GCA_001077435.1. NCBI lineage: Eukaryota > Metazoa > Arthropoda > Insecta > Diptera > Glossinidae > Glossina > Glossina morsitans. Next base: position 19,741 of record CCAG010012689.1, read on the forward strand.
TGCGGTGCATTTCTATTGGAGTCTTCACTTTCTTTGGCTTTGGCTTACTCCCATAAACCACAAACTCACAATGATTGTATTCAACAAAATTATTCGTGTTATTAGTGCAATAAAAGCATAGATTTATGTGGAAAAGTGCAGAAAATCGTGATCCAGGATTAAATTTAAGTAGAAGTCGCGAGGAGATCACTTACATGAAATGATTCTTAAATTAAAACAAGAAAGAACATTATAGTCGGGCAAGGCCGGCTATTAGATACCCTACACCACTTCGCCTAATACTGTTGTTATTTCGTTTTGGTAATAATACAACATAAGCCACACCTGATTTTCATGCAAGAACAGACTTCAGACGAACACACAAAGCTTATATAATAATAAAAGTAGTATAATAAATAGCTGGTGTGTCTTAAGCCCTTCTGCATTTTAGATTCATCTGCACACACTTAAGGTAACTTCTACAACAAGTGGTGTAGAGTATAATAACATGAAATAATATTTAAAATAAAGGAAAATTCATATTGACATCTTTTACCGTTTAGTTTTTATTAGAAATTAAAAAAGAATAAGACCACTAGATACCCTACACCATTTCGCCTAGTATTGTTGTTCACTCGTTTTGGTAATAATACGTCAAAAATTACATATTATTTTCATTGGAAGCGATGCTTATCATGAAAGCATATTGGAGGGTTTCCGAAACATCGAAATTAGGCTTTCTCTTCCAATGAGTACTTGGTTTCCATGATAACCACTATATGTGTTAGGGTCTAAGAAATAGACCTATGTGATGCAAATTCCGTATCGTTAATTTTTTTGCTAAATTTCTGCGATAGAAACATTGCCTGGAGGGTTTACTATTTATGAGAAATATTGTGTGGAGTAGGGTCCAAGAAATAGAGCCCTGTGGTCCACTTAACTTTTACATCAAATTACTATTATGAACAACTTTTCATCATAAAACATTAATCATTGGACCGTTTTGGCATATAAGTGGTTATATTTCCTGAAAATCCTTACATGCAGTGGTATCCAAAAAGTAGACCTATGTCGTCTTAACGTAAGGTAACGTTGATTTCTTTGATTTACTGTAAACGATACCTTTTTACGTATAAAAATTGAATTTTTTCAGGAACCGTTCTATAAGAGGGATTTAAAAAATTGCCCCAGACGAACCGAATTTATCATACGAATTTAAAATGTTGGAGTTTTGTCGAAAAATTTTGAAAACTGAGAATGGTCGAAAATGTGGACCAGTCTGAACCATTATCAATATCGTTCGACCTTGGGTGAAAGTATGTCAGAATACCAAATTTCATGAAAATATATCAAAAATTGCGACCAGGAGGTTGAACACAAATTTACAGACATTAGACGGAGACATGGACAGACAATCCTTATAGTAAAAGATGATTGCTTCCGGGTGTTAAAAAGCGGTGTATAAAAAAGCATTTATTTGATGCGCTATACGATCAATTTTTCTGTATATTCAAAACGGTGACGACAAAATGGCGGACTATGTTATTCTGGACAATATCGTCTATGTTGGTATCACATATTAAATAACAGGGCCTTGAGAGTAGAATATGACAAGCTAGGAGTTGTCATTCCATATTAAATATGGTGAGCGCCACGAAGCAGGGTCGTACGTTTTTAAAAATTCCCTCGATGTGGGCAGCAGATATAAGGACTCAAAGGGTAGAATGCGACAACATAAAGAGATTACTTGTATTTTGATGGACTAAAGAGAATTATTGTTGTTTCAATTTATTTGGATGAAAGAAATAAATTCTAAGATCAAAAGGTAAGATGAGCGCTAAGCAACTAAGACCATCGGCTTGATGCTTCTCTTTTTTAACGTAGTCTACTCGCTTTAATAAAGTTAATCGTTTTACTCGTATTGTATTGTCCGGATAGTAAAAAGTTAAAAATAATTTATAGAAAAAATTTTGTTTCATATAAAGTTCAACTAAGAGGTGGAAAATTGATATTGTCAATAGTCGTGGGTTCAACTAGAGTGGGATCGGTAGAATTTTCAATAAAGTCGATAGCCTTAGATAAGAGCTGTGAGGATCCAAAGTCGTCCCTCGTTTTGGGCTCACAGAATCTTCGTCTCTGGTGAGGGGACGGAAGTGCTAGATTAAGGTAGGATAGAATAGATGAAGCTAGCAGTAGAATAGAATAGACTAAACTAGCGGTAGAATCGGATAGATTAAGATAATAGTAGAATAGGATAGACTAAGGTAGCAGTAGAATAAAATACGCTAAGTATAGGGGAGGGGTAGAGAATAAAGGGAAGTTGGTCGTCATCGTCTGCCTCGCGCAGAAGGGAGTTGAAGTCGTTCTCGCGAGCTGAGAGGTCGGGAGAGTCTCGCTCGAGACGCTAGCGAGCTTACGCGGCGTAGTCGTTAAGCAAAGTATTTTTTTTTATTCAACGTTAAGATATCGAACATTATATTGTCACAATTCGCTAAATCTAACGGTAGTAACTTGGAGTTATAAAGAAGAAAATAATAAAGAGCCCCCCAGCAAATACGAATGTCTTGCGCGTTTTCTTTCCTGTATCGTTGAGCTGCCCCAGCCTATAGGAAAAGGGACGAAACGTCCTCGCAGACTTTAGTCTTAGGAATTATTTCTCTAACTAAATTGATAATAGTAATAAGAGAAGTAATTTGGGCTCAGTTTGGCTCATAAAATCAAAAACATAATAACTTAAACAAAAACAATGTGGCGATTGCCTTTCGTTTTCCGTACTGTTCGATCGATGATGGGGAGCAGGTAAGAGCTACCATTCGTACATCCTTTAAACATAAAGATACGCGAATGAATAAGTTTTGCCGATATAAGAAAACCCTGATGAAATATACAAACAAGTTGAAATTTTACCGGTAGATTTTACGAAAACGCTGAGTTGATAATCGTGGTCGTTACCTGCTCGGTTACTCAGAGTTTTGTTCAAAAATTTTATATCATTTCCGACTGGTGCAACTTTCGGCACGATGAACGAAACTATCCTCATGGCAATGGGACACTAGTGTTGTCTTTCGACCCACGATCGATCTAACAATGGATCCGCCTATGTTCAATGTTGCCAAATAGGCTACCAGCTACTAACAAGCCTAAGACGAAGGTCTAAATCGAATTTTGCTCATTCCTGGGATGCAACTGACCCAAGGCAATATCTTACTATTATACAACAGAGCAGTTTGCTTGAGCCTAGAAATAAGAATAGAAATAAAACACTTGGCCATGACGCGAACAGACAGAAAAGCAAATGGTCGTAAGCACGACCAAAGCGATTTCGCTAATTGAAACCGAGGTCCATGATTATTTTTCTACCTACCTTTCAACCTTTCTATGGTGGATAAAAGAAAAACTTTTCAACAAGAATCGTTAAAGTCACACCTATTAGCATGGGAAGTGAGTATTAAAGGCATTTTTGTTCTTTTATCTTGAGTGTGAAGAAACTTTTCATACAATTTTTAAACTTTTCACCAATTTCTCACTCTTGCATAGTCTAATGACCTTGAATGAAATTTTATTTTCAACGAACAAATGATTATCAACATAAACTTTTTTGCACACTTACATTTCCTTTTTTCTTAACACACAGATGTAAGCGAACACATGCATTTACATGAACAATGGGATCAGGAAGCGTGCATGAATGGATAAAATTGTATTTAAGAATGACCTTTTAATTTCTAAACCAGAAAAGCAAAAATCGCCTTTATATGAAAAAGAGAGAAGAAGAAAATATTTGAAATTCTTTAACAAAAAGTGTCTGAAGCAACAACACAAAAATACAAACAACGGCCGGTATACAGTGCTATGAATCTAAAAAGGAAAAAAATAAAAAAATAAAAAAAAAACAAAAATGATGTAAAAATGAAAACTCTTTAGTTCAAGTGGTCTCAATGAGTAAAAAAGAGAAGAATTTTATTTAAATAATCAAGAAGGAAAAGATATATATATATATCTATGCGTGTATGCGTGTACCTAGGCTTGAATTCACGATATTTTTGCAGTTTTATTCATTTATTTTTTTTTTATTTTGGCTTTCCTCTTACAATTCATCATCATGTTTGGCAACTGCTGTGAATTAATTTTTTTATTTCGAGAGAAAAGAAGGAAAACATGAAACTCAAGTTTGTAAATTTGATATACAAACCAACTGAAACATCACTGCAAGGCGTATCGTTTCGCTAAAGAACAACAAAGTACACGTAAAAGAGAAGTAAACAAATTTGTAGCCATACTAAAGGGAATATTGATGTTTACCCCGCCTAAAGGTAAAAGCATAAAGGCTTTCAAATTGTAGGTGTTCCTCGTCGAACACCTTTTGTATTACTATGGCAGCGAGATAAGATTATAGAAAAGTTATCTTTTTCTACTTAAAATAGCCATAAATACTCATCGAAAATCTCTTAAAGTGAATGCACTTTTCACTAGCGCCTATAAGACTTTCCTGCTTTTGGAACACTTACGATGACGAATATTACGCACAAAAATTTCGTTTTTTATCTACAATTTTGTACAAATTTTTTTCAAACAAGTAAAAACATTGTAGAGTTGACAACCGACCCAGCATTAAATACCCTACAACATATCGCTTAATACATTCAATTATATAATGATTTTTCAAACTAGGGTTTTATATGGGAATTGGTCGAAAAACTGGCCCGGTCCGAACCAATAGCGTTCGTCCTTAAGTTAAAATATTTCAGTGTACCGACCTACATCAAAATATCTCAAAAATTGCTTTCTATACGTTGAACATGAAAATATAACACTGACAGATGGACAGACAAACTTAGATCGATTCAGGAGCTGATTAAATTGGTATAATAAAAGGTGGGTCTATCTCAAGTTCTTCCGGGCGTTGTATATATCCGCATAGACTTAATATACAATGGTACCGCAAGCACTCTAAGGCGCAATTATGTCTCCGCAAAGAGGACGCAATAGATTTAGAAATGTGCCTCTAATAAGCAAAACTCAAACTGCAATTTTTATATCTGGACGTGGTAGATACATTTTAAAGGGGTTTGTAAAAACTAGCATGTGCGCCCTTGGAGCTGCTGCTTGGCTTCAAGTAAAATACTTTACAAAATCTTTCTATCGACTTGCACTTACAAGTATCGCTTTAAAACCTTGCGATGTGCATTTCGTTTTCTTTTTCCACATCCATTTAGCCATTCATGCGTTTCCTGCTTACACTTAATACTTTTGGTCGCCGGAAGTGAAATAGAAAGTCAAAGGTCTCCATATGTATTCTTGACTGACAATTAGCTACAAGTCAGTTTAAAATCTGATTATGGACCTTTAAAAGTCTTTTAATACTAAATAAAAATCTGTAGGAAATCGCAAACTCCCCGTTTAAGTGTACCTTGAAAGAGGCCAAAAACGGTTCAGCAAAAAATCAATCCCGGTTGTGAATTTGAAAGATTGGAGAAACAATATATATGCGGACTGATTTTCGTAATTATCTTATCAGCCTCTGTAAAACATTCAGACAATGAAGTCTCTTTCGCTAAGCAACTTAATGAGGAATATGTGTATTGATCAAGAAGTAACAAGAATTTTCAAATTGCACATAAGCTACTTTGCGAAAGGAGGCTTGTTTTTCCACGGATTAAATCCTGACACCAATGTATGAAACAGTCAGATGGGACATGTCCTCTGTAAGTGTGGGTACAGTGTAGAGTAAACATTAATTTCTCTTTCCGGAAATTGTGAAAGATTTTACTTTAAAGTTTTTGATAAAAGTGAATTTAAAACTCCCAAATTATCGAAAGAAGTGAAAAGGTCCCCTATGCTGATAATATCACGTTGCAACCATGATTTGATGAGAAGTATAATAATATTCTTGACAATAATTATATGTTCATGAGCCATGAATAAAACATTGAAGATAGCGCTTGGTCAGACCATTTAAGTACATTATTGAAGAGCAGATGTCTATAGCGGTTTAATTTTTGTACCTGTGTACCTGTAGGAAAACTTAAACTCACGATTTTCATTAAGAAAATTGTTATTTATGCTTGAACCGGCGTCTTCCAGGAAGTAAGACGCGCCCTGAAAGCTAAGGGCTTCACTATAACTGGCGTATCAAGTTGATTTAAAGTGTATGGCCCCACACACCCACTCTGGGGAGCGTTAAAGTCTATCATCACCTCTAATTATTCGGTTTAGGAATGGTTGAAAATCACAGTCGCCACGATATTCCCCGCAGGGCTGTACCCAGTAACCAACACCTACCACGACTACTAAATTTCCTCTCTGAGGAGTTCCTCTACATCGAGATAGATGGTGAGCGGGCCCCTGATCCCGGTGAACCTTAAATCTAGACTATAACGTCTTCAGCGTTACTTTAGGCGACCGCAGCCACACTCGTCTTTGGATCTACTATACAACCTTGGTTAGGCAAATCGAAACTATCCTTTTTTAAACTATGTATGTGCTGGCGGATACAACTAACATGGGATACTTCATGCCGCCGAGCCCTACTACTTCAGAGTATTTTACAGCCCACCCGTCTGTTGTAAACATTCTCCCGACCGCAGAACCTATCAACTTCAAATTTGGCAAAAGCATTGAAAGTTCTTGCAGGTAAGTTGGTATTAAAAATTGAGCAAATCGATCGAAGTACATGTCTACAGTGCTATGTAAACTGACAAAACTCCTAGTTTTACAAAAGGAATAGAAAATTGGTTTCCCCATTACTCACAAACTAAGAGAGATAAATCTTCAAAAATTTAAACGTTTAGTCTATGGTATCTTTATAAAAATAGTGAAAATTGACTTCGCCTACCCAATGGTACAGTATTCTAATTTCATCCTTTTTTAATACCTTTATATAAAAGACGGAAACAAGCTTCAAAAACTCCATAAAGTATACAATTTCTTAGGTAATTTCAAATTCCGAATGCACCCTAAGCAGGTCTCTCTCTAAACATCTATGCATTTGTCCGTCTGTGCACTTGTGTAGTGTTTGTAGGAAACATTGTTCCGGCCTCAAAAATGAAGATATTGCAAGCTTCCAAGAGAGAAGAAGAGAATCAAAGGACTCGCCTGAAACGCTTACACACCTATGTAACGAAAACAGTGAAGCCTTTTGCTTTCCCTTTGTCTTGCTCCTTGCTTATAATCTATAACAGATGCATGGTATAAGTTTTTCCAAATTTATTCTGCAAAAATTGGATCACCGTGATGGGTATAAATAATTCGGTCACAGCCAAATATAATTCTCTTACTTGGTTTTTTATGTAGTCTATGGATGCGGTCTGCAGTTAATATTTTAAAAAGTAACAAATTTTCATTGTTTAATATAAACAAATAATGATTTTATGTTATTTATGCCTAATTAGCTTTTATTTAAAAAACGAACAAATAAAGGAAATGTTTTTTTTTAACAATTTACTCTTATTTTTTCTATGTAGATTTTTTCTCCTCTTTTCGCTGATTTTATTATTTAGTTATACGATTACAATAATGAACAACTTTTCATAAAATGTTGTGTTTACATTTTTTCTTTTGTCTTAATATTTATCTAAAAAATTTTATATGAAACATGAATTTGTGTAACTTGCGTAGTTAAAGATTTTTTTTGAACACGAAACGTTTTTCACATGTTATGAGGTATTTGCAAGCATCCTGAAGTTCGTTTACGACACAAGGTCAGAAAAAAAAAAACCGATAAAAAATATATTATATATAAATACAATTTCCAAAATTATTGCTTAACATATATATATGTGTGTATATAAAGATGTCGATCATAAAATCTGTAGTAACTGTAGTTTTTAATGTTTGAATATCCAATGAGAGTAAAGTAATTTTGTTTTTTTTTTATTGAGTTAACTCAATTGTTTAGTAGGCATGGTTGGCTACGAACAAGCCAGCATCCGCTCCAACACCGACCACACTACCGGCTACGTACTTACCAACTGCCGCTTGACTGTCAGCCTAAAAGAGAAATATTTAGGAAAAGAATTAGTTTTAAAACTTTTTTTTTTTGTAAAATTTTCCTACTCTGTAGCTTATGCTATTCTATAAGTAATTCTATTTCAGTAATATTTTATATTTTAACCAAACATTACAATTAAACCTAGTGCATATAATAAGCCGCTTAATTAGGGTCATCAAATACAGGCTTCTGTTTTTATTTAAAATAAACCCTAAACGATAAAAGATATCCAGATGAAATTTCTTTCATTTTAATATGGCTTCATATTATTCTGTCCTACACCACTTGTGGTATCGGAATTATTAAGTTTGTGTGTAGTACCCAGAAGGGCTTAGGATAGACGGATTTTTTATTATATTGATCGATTTGGAATCATTTTCTGAATCGGAACCTGTCCATCGATCCATCCGTCTGATGTCTGTCCAGACAAATTTACATTCAACCCATAATTTTTGAGATATTTTGATGAAACTTGGTACTCCTGTATATTTCACAACAAAGGACGAAGTCTATTGAAAATGGTTCGGATTGGACCGATTCTTCGACCACTTCCCATATAACATCTTATTTTAAAAAGTCGCTAAGTCAATTATTGAGCGAAGTGGTGTAGAATGATTAATATTGGACTGTGTTTTACTATAGTGCTTTCACTTCTTTTTACTTAAAAATGATGCCTCTAGACATCAACCCTGGAGCACCAAGTCTTGCCACTTTTTTACACAAATCTGCTCTTATTTCATCGATAAAACGAATAATTGTGATGAATAAGAGGTAATTGAAAGTTCTTGGCTTATTGGAGTAAGCCAATGCCAGTAGACTGCTATCGCATGGTCTTCATCTCATCGCTCTGGGCCTCAACTAGGCATTTTCATTCAGCTTTCCTCCCAACAAACTGTCACAAAATGTATGGCATGGTGCACCAAGGCATTGAAGTCACATGTCGTCCAAGTCGAAATCATTTAATTTCTGCCACAAAAAATTAATTATGTTTCTCTAGTGTTCTCCATTGACGGTAACTGCAATCTCATTTTCAAGCCTACAAACCACAGCCAAAAGTCATCTTTATACACGTAGCCTCATTGGGTTTTCTTTAACCCAATGAGGCCAAAGAGGCAATAATTCTTATTCACGAAACATTCAACCAAATATGTGCTTCATTCCACTTACGGGAAACATAACTGTTGTAAGCTTTAAGAATGTGTGTACGCTGTGTAATTGAAAACACTTAAAAAGACGTGATCCAAATGGATGACCCGGTATTTTAAATTATTATTTGTAATAGGCTTAAAAATCTGGTACTGGCGACTTTCTTATTGTAAGTTAATTATTAAAATAAGTAAATATACATATACATATATATTTTCATATATATTTTCATTACCTTTACATGCAAGATTGTTTAAGTGCGACTAAAAAGTCTAAATGAATAACAATTTCACATTCAAAAGCTTCCACGTTTCGACGATATCTTCTTGACTGAAATTATATTTTTCAACCCTAACTTGGCCAAAATTGTTGACGATTAATTTTAGATTCTTTTAAGCTAATTTACCTGAATCTAATGCAATATTATGACGCTATTAATAAAAAATATTTAAAATGAAAAAATTTATTTATTATTTAATTATTTTTAAAAATTCTGCCAAAACGAAATCATTGCAAAGGATACATTTCTTAAAACCTACGCATTTAAACGATGGATGTGTAAAATGAGGAACGGAATGGAAATTTCATATTTTTAAGAATTTTTGATTTCCAATAACTCTCTTATCTCTTATCACCGATACGTTCAGCACTACGCTTTAATACAGGCCCGCCGGAATATAATCTACATAGTGGCAAGTAAAACCATTATAACCAGGAATGGGCGACTGTTTGACACGACTTTGCTTAATGCAGTCATTTATTCATTTCGCTAAAAATTATTTAGTATGGAGGTATAATTTTTATGAAAGCCCTCGTATTGGACGTGGCTCAAAACGTCAGCTAACGTTGTTCAAATTTAGCAAACTGTTGTGGCCATAGAATTTTTATGCTTTCTTACTATTGCGGACCAATTTTCACCATAAAATATCAAAAACTTAACATTTTGGTCACATAAAAGCTTATTGTACATCATATCTCTTGTGGCACAGGGTAAATCAAGTTTGTGCGGACGGATGCAACATCCAGATAGCTGTACTTTTTTATAGGAGTTGATTAAGAATTATTTTCTGGATCAATTTAAAATTGTCCAACCATTCGTCCGTCTGAAGTAGGTCTATATATGTATTAGTGTTCAATCGATAAATCGCTAATTTTGAAATATTTTGATTCAATTTGACACTGACATACTTTAGCTCAGGAAAAAACCCTATTGGAAATGAACTGGATCGCACAATTTTGAAACAATGTATTTAGAAAAAATTTCTTGCAATTTGCATATTTCGATATACTAAACTGCTGTGACAAATTTAGATAGTATGGGTTAATGATCCGAGCCGCCTACCATTTGTACAAAGTAAACCTTAAGGTAATGTAACGGTCTGTTTAATTTTTCACTGTAAGGACTGCGTGTAAATTGAAATAAATGTGCGGATTAGCAGGTGTGGTTTAAATAGATCTACTTTTTATACTACTCCCTGGTGTAACGGCTGTCATGAAAACTAACCCTTTATGTGACAATAGAGTTCAATTTCTAGTACTTCACGGTGAAAATAAATGAAGATCTGTTTGGCCAGAACATTAATTTTGTTAAATTTGGTTCGCCTGAGTCAAAATTCCATATAAACGGTTGTGTTCTGTGGAGATAAGATGTAATTTTTAATAATTTTTCTCTAAAGTAAATAAAAAATCACATTAGATAACGTGGTTTATGGTATTTCATGGTCAGTCTTATCCTAGTATAATATTTTTATTTGTTAAAGCATAGTTTACACCTGGCATGGGCGACGGCTGCATTCAAAATATCAAATAATTCAATTTGCTCGCACAAAGCAGTGCAGCAAATCGATTGTAGCTGCCTTCACCATCGGTTCAGTTGTACAGCTATCAAATTTGCAATGCTTTTAAATATTTTTCTTCCCATAAAATGAGCGATTTAAAAAGAAGTAAGAAGTGTAATTCATGCAGAATGACCGACTGGGCATTGGATGGATCTTCTTTACAATAAAATATCTTTCGAAGCAATTTTAAATCTTTATGGACCAAGGATTTCATTCAGTAGATTTACTAAAAAGAGGAAGCACTTACATAATTTAGGAAAAAGACGATTAAAGTAAAAATTCTCAATGAAAAACTACTACACTTTGTAATCACAAATTCCATTAAATATTTTCAAATGACTTCAATTTTTCATAAGAACCTGTAAAATTCTGCCCTAAAGTTATTGTAGATAAAAAGCATTAAAAATTCAGATCATTTGAGGATTTCAGAAAATTTCTATTTCTCTTTTTGTTAATATTATTTTATACTTAAAAATTTTGAATTAACCCTTAATCGTCCAGTACCGCCCCATAAACGCCACTAAACTTCAACTTACTGGGCTTAATGGTGCTTATATGGCGGTAAGCCATATTTTCGTTCCAACTCGGCGGTAAGCAAACTTAGGAAAATTCTGGGCTATTAAGAGTTAACGTGAGTTTACTTATAAAAACTAAAAGAGTAACCAGGAATGCTATATAAGTCTTAGATCTTCTGAGCAATTTTGCATAATTCTTCAAGAACTTTTTCTAAACTTTCTTACAATTTTTTTCATTTTTTTTTTTTTTTTAATGTTTGTGTTTGTTGTTTATAAGCGATTTTGTTTCTCGTTTTTTAGTATTTGTGTGAGGCAACAAACAAACTGGTATTGGCAGCATATGACGGTATTGAGCCAGCAACATATTTGCCTTGACATGCAAGTGCATTAGCCTGCATTAGTTGAAGAAAGATAGAAAATGAGAAATATCGATTATATATATAAAAAAAAAGAAGAAATTTTGTGAATAAAATTAAAATAAAAGTTTAAAAATAAAAGATCAAAATAACGTGACAATGAACTTAGAAATGAAACAGATGTTCTTTTGCAAGAAATATAATGGAAGCAGTAATAATAGCAACAGTGAAATGAAACCATAAAGCAACAATGAAAGCTAAAGCAAGGAAACAGTGTTTTAGTTGCAGAAGCCTGTTCCCACTCGAGGTAAGGAAACAGTGTTTTGTGTTAATTTTTTTATAGCAATGTAGGTTAATCTTGAGTGACGCATGCGAGTCAATATGCCCCATCTTAAAAATGTTTAAGCTATATGCTTAGCTTAATCAGCATTTTGACGCTAGATTACCGGAGCGGGATCTGTATATCAAATATCTGTATTTAGAAAAATATTATGATTTTTTTTAAAAACATGTATTGGTTTTCAATAAAATTATTATTATACAAATACTAATACGCATCCCTTAGTTGCAAAAATCCATATGTACTTCAACTACTTTGAGGGATGTCAGTCAAATTGGTTGTTCAGATAAAGTATGGAAAAAAATTTATTGAGAACAGACATAGCAGTCAATGAACAATTGTTTCCAAGAACAGCCAGGTGTCGCGAATAAACCAGATAAATTTGGCATGAAGTTCGGCATCGAAATGCTTGAATGGTTAAGTTCAACTGTCATGAAAAAGAAGTGGAAGTAAGGCCGTCTGTGCTAAATATAATAAAAAAAACTACGGAGAAAATATTTTAAAAACGGAATGTTTATGTAAAAATATATGTTTTTGACTAAAGTCCCTTTAAAATACATTTTTTTTTTTAAACCGTTAATCTCGATGTTTGAGTCAAACAAAATAGGTATACACCACCCACACGGCAATCTAGTGCTAAATAAGAATGAAGAGATCGTTAATTGCAGGCGAGTTAGTAAGTAAACTTTAAATTGTTCACGACACCGGTTAGCGCATAATGTTTAAAGTAAATCATCATATCAAGTTAGTTGATGTAAGTCTTATGTTAATGATGGAAATATTAAAATTCTCGCCCTTTTCTTTCCAGTGCTGTATGAGACCTTCCGTATCACCCATTATTTCGCTTTCGTTGATGAATGCAAATGATGGTAAAGAAAATGGTAAAGAAAAATAAAAAAGAAGCAAACGCTAATCATTTATCGAACACAACGAAATGTTAAAAACTTTACTGATGATTATTTACATTAGAGGTGATTTGTTACTCGAAGTTCCAGCCAAACTGACAAAGTAGGTTATATTCAATGTTATGAAACAATTTTAATATTTTAAAATAAAGGTTATCATCTAATGGTTTTGTCATACACCGTTGCGGCACGCAACAACCTAAAGCAACACCACGTAAAACCTGAATAAGCAAACAGATTAAGTATAATAATGTTATTAAAAATAATTACAAAAATATTTAAACGTGCGTTGAGTCAATTGATCAATTTCTAGTGCCTTATAGGAGATATGCTTGGGTTCTTTTTATGCGTTTATATGTAAATTTAAATTAAATTTTAATTTAAAAAATTATCATAATACCCGAGTGCTGTGTATATATACATATGGGAATGTTTGTATAATTTTTACCATAATCTAGCTTAAAATTGATAACAAGATAACAATAATCCCCCTATACATGTGTGTTTAGCTTGCGTATGTTATAAATTCCAACAACAAATCTTAATTTCTACAAAATCCTCTGAAGTCTTAAGTTCAAAATCACTACTACTATCACTAACCTTGGCACGTTTAAGTAATTCTTTTTGTCCAGCTTCGACACATTCCTTTTTGCCGCCCCAAGCACGCAATACAGAAGCCTGTAAAGCCCGACCATAAGAAAAGGTCAAAGCCCATGGTTTCAGCAAAGAAACATTATTTATAGCGCTCAAATGTACAGAGGCTTCTTCTTCCGATTGACCACCCGACAGGAAAGTGATACCTGGTAGAAAAGAGACATTGAATACGAATAATTTTAAAAAAGTACAAATGTAATGAAATTATTTACCAGGCACAGCAGCTGGTACTGTGCGACGTAATGCTTCTACAGTGGCTAAGCCTACATCTTCAGGTTTATATTGCTTTTTACACGATTGGCCAGGCATTACCATGTTCGGCTTCAAAAGCGTACCTTCCAAAAAGACATGATGATCGTTCAAAGCTTTATAAACAGCTGCCAGAACAGTCTCCGTGACTTTTTGGGTGCGTTCCAAATCATGATCACCATCCGGTAATACTTCCGGTTCTACAATCGGCACGATGCCTTGCGATTGGCAAATAGAAGCGTAACGAGCCAATACATTAGCATTCTCCATAATGGCTTGATAGGATGGTGTATTCTGGCCAATCTTTAAAACACAACGCCATTTAGCAAAATCGCAACCATCTTTCTTATATTGTAAGCAACGGCAAGCCAAGTCATCCAAGCCTTGAGTAGTGCATTCATCCTCTGAACCCATCAATGGTACAACACCTTTGTCGACCTTAATGCCGGGTATGATGTTACGCTGCTTTAACAATTCAACGAAAGGTGTACCGTCGTCGGTTTTCTGATATAAAGTTTCATGGAATAAAATGACACCGGAAATGCTTTCCCCCAATGAAGGATCGCTAGTGAACAATAACTGGCGATATTGACGGCGATTTTCTTCGGTATTTTCAACACCAATATCCTTTAATCGTTTACCCATAGTCGAAACCGATTCATCTGCAGCGAGAATACCTTTGCCGGGCGCAACAATAGCGTTAGCAATACGTGTCAATTCGGATCGCAAGGCTTCATTGGGATAACTGAAGTACGTGGTCATTGTGAGATTCGCGATTACCTAATAGCAACAGTAAAAGTTAAGAAATCCTTTTAGTAATAATTCATGTATGTATTTTTCTCTTTGATTAAATCAAAGACAAATATCAGTTAACATAACATTTGATAGAACGTTTAAAATAACATTTATATAACATTTTCACGCAATTACAGCCTTCGACATATAGACCGATTTCCTCGTCGAAATGATTCTGTATTTATTTTTAAGGAGTTTTTTTTCCTAATTAATGCTTCAAGCGATTCTATGGCTTAACACAAGGAGATGTGCTCGCAACTTGTTGCACATAAATCAAGATATGGGAGATGAATTGGAAAGAACGTTACGTAACTTTACATCATACAAATTATTGAGAAGTCCGCGTATGTACGTGAACGTGAAAGGTCTTCAAACAAGAAAAGACTAGGAGCGAAGCAAAACAAATACGTGAAGAAGTGCTGTCTTTTCTTCAAATAGGCTCCAGTTAAAAAGGCTCAGGCCTTTGATACATTTAGTATAGAACGTACAGTTCACATACTGGCGAAATGTGTAGCCCATCTCTTCTCGTATATTCAACTCGAGAAGAGATTTTAATTTGTTAACTTAAGTTATTGTACCCATCACCGAAGGATGAGATGTAAATTCATTTTGGCAAAACATTTGCAACGCCCAGAAAAAAATCTCAAAACCCCACAAAGTATATGTATTCTTGATCAGCATCAAATCCTGAATCGAGATAAGTATGTACGCCTGGCCGTCCGTTGTAAACTTTCTCCTGTCCGCAAAAATGAATCTAACGACTTCAAGCTTGACAGACATATTGAAAGTTCTTGCACGCACGTTGGTATAGAAAACGGGTCGAATCGGTCGAAGGATACGCCTACAGCACCACATAAACTGAGAACACTTCTGTTTTTTAAAAGGAACAAATGATTGGTTTTTTCCTTATTACTCATAAACTGTACGAAATAAATGTACAAAATGTATATTCTTTGGGCGATGCCTACCCAACATTATTGTTGGACCAAAATTAAAATTTTTTCTCAATATCTTTATAAGGCTCAGAAACAAGCTTTAAAAACCGCACAAAAAATATAAATTCTTGGCCAGCTTCAAATTTGGAATGCACATAAACATGTCCGTCTGTTCATCTGTCCCTCTGTATATCTGCGCAGACGTGTAGTATTTGTGATAAACACCCTCCCATTAGCGGAAATAAAGATATCGCCTACAAATTTGCAGAAGAATTTGGAAGAACCTACGCGACAAAAACTTTTTTTTTGAAAATAGAAAAATTCAGCCGCGTCTATTCCATACTATAGAGCATGAAAATTTAGTTTTTTTCATTTTTTTGTGTTTTTTAGTATAACGGTGATGGCCGTAAAAGATTCAGCCACGACCGAATATAATTTCCTTACTTGTCTTTTACGTGATTTTTGTTTTGAGTTCTTTTCTAGCAAACGCATGGTCCGAATTAAACGAGACCTTACTGTATTGAAATATTGTTTTTGCAATATTAATGCAAAAATGCTAAGAAGCTTAACATTTCACAAATACGTATATATACATATGTGTATCTGAACATTGATGCCTGTATGCGCGGACATTTTTAGATATATATTTGTTACAGAAATAAGTTTTTGTGTAGACATAAAATATTTAGAGACATATTGTTTTTTTTTCTGCTACAAAATGTTGAGAAACTAGTTTATCAACTAATGTTCTTATGTGAATATGCAAAAACCCATGTTCTGTGCAGAAAGTATCTGGAATTGTTAAAACAAGAAAAGCTAGTCGTGACTGTTTAGTTTATCGACATCTCTCCAACTTCACTTCAAGTAACTTAAAACTTTTTTGCTTGGAAGCTAGGAAAGCAAAGATAGTGTCATTGTGACAATGCTTGGTTAATCATAGCGCTTGAATTTTTAGTTAAAAGCTTTTACGCAATCATGGACAAAACGTATCTTTTGCCAGATTAGTCGAGTGGCGAGGGTTTTCATATCCAAAATATTAGTTTTCTAAAGGGAAATAAACAATTTGTACAATGTTTGACTTTGTAAGATATGTATGACGGATTTTAAGGACACCGGCATTTCGATTATTTCGACTTTTTTTTCGTAGCTGATGAAAGTCAAACACACCAAGACAAATCTGCTGCCAGTCTTACGGGTTCTGTAAATACTTTAAAGCGACTCATATGCCTGCGTTTTTTGGCGGGAACTATTGGCCAGGGTACATGAAATTTTGTTTGAAAAATAGAACAACGCCTAAGTGTTGGTTCATTGTGATAATCGCTAAGGAAAGCAGCAGGAAACGAAGAGCTGCTTGTTGAATATCGGTGCGCACACTAACTTTTCCATAGTGCGTAGAGAAGGCACGAAACAAGTTTCACGCGACTTCGCCCGAATAACTTGTTTATGAAACTTGAGGCAAAAGTTTCTGTAACAAATTCACATAGATTGGCAACACCAACTGAGACCATAATTGCGCAGTAGATAATTTGCTTTGACATAAACATATATATTCTCATACATATTGAAATCAAATACATATATGTCCGTCTATCTGTCCATTTTTTATTATTTAAACAGATGCTATTGTTTAAACAGACGAGCAGCTAGACGGATATATATCAATTTGGTGTCAAAATTTTTGCACACGTATATACGTATATCTTGCACTGAGGAGTGAAACCTTAATTTCAAATGTATCAATTTTTAAACCTGATGATGATGATGAATATGATAACGAGAAAATGATATATATGTATTGTACAAATATGGTATCAGGTTATATAAATTGTTATTTAAACAGGTGGACAGATAGACGGACATTTATGTCCGTTTATGAAGCGTTTGAAGCGTTGGCGAATGATCACAAATTCATTTTCCGCGGCACATAAAATGATCTTTGAATCCATTAATAACAACATCAGGGATATTGCATGCAACGATTATATCGCTATTCACTCTTATCAGAATTAAAAAAAAATTTATGGGTCTACGTAGCCTGTTTCAAGCGTTGACAAATGATTATAAAATTACCGTCTTACATAGATGCAGAAAATATATTGAGGCTACTAATAAAAACATTAGGGATATAATTTTTGCAGATTTCGTATTTCGCACTAATACCATTTCGTAAAATCCACGTCACTTATCTTTTACAATAGAACCCTCAAGTTGAGCAAAATATGGCAACATTGTTGCTTATCAATTAACATCACTACTAAGGGAGACACATAATTTTCTTTTAATGACGTATCTGCAAGATGTATGAGTTCTTATTGTTGTTGCATAATATATATATGTATATAATATACGAATACTTTCACTCTTATTTAAATCCATTAAATAAATGCATTTAAAATTGTTTATATCCAAAAAAAAAAAAAAAAAAAAAAATAAAATAATAAAAGAAAAAAGCCGGCCCATGCGCTAAACGTACAGTTTCTTACGTATGCATATATATTTGCAAATAAAATATTTTTATTTTATGTCTTTCAAATAAACAGTGAGAAGAAGCCTACAGCAAAACCGACGGCAGTACGTATTTCTTTGACATTGTAAAAGGTTAAATTTGTTTAAGAGAAAGGTAACGAAGTAATAGTACGAGAGAGTTTCAAAGTAAGTTTACATTGCATTTGACTCGATTGACCTTCGATGCTATAGTGTTCGTGAGCACGCATAGTTAATAAAATGTAACGGAGCACATGGCACTTAAGTAACTTGCACTTGAAAAAGTTATGTAAAAACTTTACTTACTTCTTTTTAATAAAATAATCTTCGAAATTTTTCAGGAATTTTTAAAAGTATTGTCTATGTACACCTTACTTGGACAACGCCTAAACTTGGAGTGTAAATGGACACAAAAATTTTAACCACTTTTACGAAAAAAGAAACCGCTCGGTGAGACAAGAAAGTCTATAAAAAAAAAAAACAAAACAAGATTTTTTTATAAAGAAACCAGAAAGTGTACCAACGAGAAAAAGCACTTAATGTGAACTAAACGAACCAAAAAAAAAAACAAATAATCCAACATTAACTTTTATAAGAAAGAGAGAGAGAGAGAGAGAGACGAAGAGAAAAAGACAAGTCACATATGTCTGCATAATTAAAGTAATGCGTTTATAAATAAATGCTCTTTTTTTATTTCATGTTCCACGTTGGCATTTATGCATATAGAGCGGAATATTATGAAAAATGTATGCAAAACGCAAGATGACAACGGCAAGATTTGCAAATTATCAGAAACGAGCCCCCAATACGTGTATAATTAGCGTAAACCTGCGAAGAGAGGGAGAGGGCCGTAAGAGAAACTAATGAAAGGGGAGAGAAGTAGAGAAAGAAACAGAGACAGAGAGAGAGAGAGAGGGAACTTAAGTCGAATCTTTAATACCCAACATTTTATGGATACTTTTCATTAAATTTCTTAAAGAAATGTGAATCTTAGATGAAGTTAAATATAGGCGTCGCTCATGTAACAATGTTAACTCCTATCGCTCTGTATCAACGAACGAAAATGAAGCCAACGTGCCCTGTGTTGCATCGAAGCCGTTTCATACTCTAAAATAACATTTGAAATAACATTTTAAGTTCCATGTATATAAATGGAGAAGTAAGATAAAAAGAAAATGGGGAATTCAAAATTATGATCAAATACAAAAATGAACAACATATTGGAATAAGTAAAACCACTGTAGTGCACCACTGCCAACCAATTAATCTTCTAGATCATCCTATACTTATTCATATACTGAATTTCAAAATGAGGCCTTGAAAGGGTAATCGCCAAAAAACTGGTCCAAAACTGGAATCATTTGCAATAGCGTGCGTCGTTGGGAGCCAAAACACGTCAGTTTATCCAATATCATCAAAATATCTCAAAAATAAAACAAGATGGACAGATGGACATACAAGCTTAAATCCTTCAACAGTGATTCTGATTTGACAGGTATAGTGAGAGGTCGGTCTATATCAATTCCTTCTGGGTGTTGCATACATCCATACAAACTTATTATGCTCTTGCCTCAAATTAGTAATGACGACTACAAAATTAATTTTCAATAAATATTGCAGTTAAGCTATATGTTTTTCTAAAAGGTGTTTACTAACAATGAAATAAAAATAAACCCGATAGGCGAAATGAAAAAAAATTCCAGCGGAATACATATTCGATTTTTTGAAATCGTGTTATATCAAAACCATGTACCGCGTTGTTTCGAATCGTGTTATAGGAAGGAAGTCTGCACATAAGGGTTTAAATAAACAGTAGGATAAAATATTTGTTAAATTGACTTTCTTAACGATTGCATCATTTACTAGATAGTTTAGCGATAAGTTCCGTGATATGAAATACACTTTGGCGTAGTGTTATGGACTATGATAGTAGAGATGGTTAGGTGACCTTTCGAAAATTTTTATACCGCGAAAAGAAGACGGTATACTAGATTTGTTCCTCCAAAGAAATTCGGGGAACATAATTTTTTTTTATCTGATCAGAATGAGTTTCCCGAATCGATCTAAGCATGTAAGTCTATCCGCGCATTCGTCTGGAGCTCATTTATGTATAAAGGATTTGAAAATTCACACTTGGTTTACGTTATTGACGACCGCGGATCTAATTTGAGGAAGAGAGAAGTGATTCTTATACAGATTCATAAGGAGGCAAAAAGCTTACAAATTTATGTCAGATATAGAATTAAACGAAGTATCTTGCATTGCCATCTAAGCGCTCATCATCAGTGGGGAGGCACGTCGACATTTAATGAAATACTCTGCAAGTTTTGATTAGTTTACTTTTAAATGAAGCGTGGACAATATATTGGCGGGAATTGCGTGACCGAAAGTTAGCTGCTTCCGAAAAACGGCTGAATGCCAACATGAAAGCTAAATTTTTCATAAATGACAAACGCCCTGGATTTTTAATAACGCGGGAACCGATATCTTCAAAGTATAAAGCTCATAGTTATCAAGAACGAAAGGAAGAGAGAGAGTGAGAGAGAGAAAAAGAGAGAAAGAGTGAGAGAGAAAGGGGGGAGGGGAGCAATCTTTGTTTTGAACTCTTTCCTCATATGACTTTGTTAACGTCATATGGGAGCATCTTATGTATTCGATTGAGTTAGAAATAATCTAACCTGGGGAGATGAAAGGAGAGGCACTACTGAAAACCAATGCATTAAAAGTTGAAACAAAAGATGTGCAATTTTATTTCACTATTTGGGCTCTAGTACTTTAATTATTAACTCGTTCGTCACATCTATACCGTAGACCGTTTCTTACCACAACGTGACGTCAAATATATGTTGTCAACTTAATAGACCGTTTATTCTACTTCTTCCGAAGTCAATTCCATTTGATGTGAAAGGATCACCAAAAAAAAAATGTTGGACTGTACTGGACTGTGCTATTAAAATTTTAAAAAACTTCTTGGCTGGACAAATGAACATGACTGCCGTATTTTAGAATTTCAATGTTATAAGACGGCCCTCAGTTATAAACACATATTTATGAGTTGAAGGATAGGTTTGCGTACATTTGCCCTATGGTATCAAAAAAAAATAAAAATTTTACCACAAACTTTGTATGTCGTCTGGGTTTCTTGGTCTTTTATTGGCAAAAGTACGGGTTATTAGAGATTTTATTACATTAGACAACAAGTCTACATAAGCACAATCTGTTGGCTTAGGAGAAACAGTATTCGTTTCAAGCTAATCTAAATTTTCTCGATTTCTTTTTTTTTTGTTTTTTATAAAGAGAAAAGATAAAACCGGCATGCTGTCGAGAAGCACCGGTTAAACGAACTGGCGGATAAATATAAGTATAAAAATTTTCATTTCAATAGACGCTCCTCACGAAAATCTTGTATTTATTTTTATTTTTAATCAGCAATAAATATTTAGAATAAACACTTTAACCTTCAGGGTCTTGTTATCTCTATATAACGTAAAGCACATTCATAATTTAAAAAAGAGAAATGCACACACGCACATATTTATATATAAACCACTACCCGAATACTACATCAAAATGCCTTTGATCACAAATTACAAGCAACATGTTAGCAAATATTAAGCGTCACTTAAAGTTGACTTTGCAAAGCGAGTAATTAATTGCAATTTAATGCTAAGCATTTACTCACCCAATAGTTTTGTATTTCACTATATTCACAATAAATTTTGTTTCGCGATTGTTTTTTGTTTGTTATTACTTTGCACTAGTGTTTGGCTGGAAAATTTTTACTGCTTTGCTGGAGACGAACGATTTGCGACTTCCTAAATAAAATCTAAATTAAAAGTAAAGATGTGGTGGCATACCGTCGGCCGAAAGAAAGCAAAAAAAAAAAAAAAAATAAAGGAAAACAAATAAAAAATGTTTTCGAGATATAGATAAGTAAACGTCAAAAAGGTTGTTTGAAGGTCAGTTTTTTGGTGAATAGTCATCAATAAAGAGAGACTGAAGAAAATAACAGCATGCTTATAAATGAATAAATTCTTCCTACAGCTGGAAAATGGTTGCTGTCCAAATTAAAAAAAATGACTTTACTGTGAACATTAAAATTGGATTTACTACTTACTTCAGAAGGTGCTGTTAAAGGTAATTTTTTTAAATTTGACTGAAAAACTTTTACAAATTATAAGTTTGCTTTAGATATTCTGAGCAGAAAGTTTCTTTCCATTACTTATAAACGTATAATACAAAGTATAGCAAGGATATGTTTCTTTTCGAAATTTCCAAGAATATTCTGTGTCGAGCTTAAGTTTAATTTTAAACTTAATTTGACAGTTTAAAGAAGGAAAAATGTTAACAGAAAGCCTCAGAAATGCTTTAATAGAAGCTTTTACGAAAGATAAAAGTTTTAAATTTGCTTTTACCAGCATCGAATGTCTATGCTAAAAGCTTTTTTCGTATAACACAAATGAAACTACAATCCAGAAACGTTGCCTTGCATGAGTTATGATCAAAATACAATCCAGAAACATTACCTTGCATAAGTTATGATCAAATACAATTCAGAAACGTTACCATACATTAGTTATATCAAAATACAATCCAGAAACATTACCTTGCATGAGTTATGATCAAATACAATCCAGAAACGTTACCTTGCATGAGTTATGATCAAATACAATCCAGAAACGTTACCTTGCGCGAGTTATGATCAAAATACAATCCAGAAACGTTACCTTGCATAAGTTATGATCAAAACACAATCCATAAACGTTACCTTGCATGAGTTATGATCAAAATACAATCCAGAAACGTTACCATGCAAGAGTTATGATCAAAATACAATCAATAAACGTTACCTTGCATGAGTTATGATCACAATGAGAGCCAGAAACGTTACCATGCATGATTTATGATCTAAATACAATCCAGAAACGTTACCTTGCATGAGTTACGATGAAAATGAGAGCCAGAAACGTTACCTTTATTTCTTCGTTAGTTATAATTAATTTTAATAAATGCTCTAACAATACTTGACGAATTCTATTTGAATTCTATAAAACAATATTATTGC
Organism: Glossina morsitans morsitans; assembly: GCA_001077435.1. Classification (NCBI taxonomy): domain Eukaryota; kingdom Metazoa; phylum Arthropoda; class Insecta; order Diptera; family Glossinidae; genus Glossina; species Glossina morsitans. The sequence continues at coordinate 42,992 of CCAG010012689.1, forward strand.
AAAAAAGCCAAACACAAAAAAAAAGTACTACTACCTTTAACAACTTGTAGTGAATTTGTAAAATAAATGGCAATTATATGGCGTTGGAAAAAAAAAGCACTAACACACATATCTAATAAATAGGCAAATTAAGGCTTTTAACATTTCTCCTGTTCGGCACTATTGCTTCTATACTTATCTATAACAATTTTAGAAAAATGAATGAATTTAGCATATGAATAAATGAAAACATTTGATCAGAAGACTATTGTTTCTCTTTCGCTATATCCTCAATGTACATACGATGTCGGAAAGAGTGCCGAAAAGTTACTCACAACTCATTAATAGTAAATCGTAAGCTATGTGCGCTCTTTATCGGAACGATTATCACAACTAAGGCTAGCTTAGATTTGCCACGTTGGCAGATGCATTTTCAGATTTATCGAACGCTCACATGATGTCAGTTTCGCAATAAGCTTGCAGCTTGTTTTTGGGGTAAAATCATCCAATGTTAATCCATGGCTAGCACTGATAAACCGATGAGCGTTGATTAAGCGGAGGACGTAAATGCTAATAGTATATGTGCTTAAAAGCAATTGGAGCAATTATGCAACAGTTTATGCCTGGAGAGGATGCTACGTTTGTTATTCGCACAGATTGTATTATCAAACATTTCTTCAAACTAATGACGCTAACTAATATACTAAGATACAAGATAAGATGATGAGTTAAAGCGCATGTTAACTGTGAGATTGCGGTATATATTGGTTTTAGTTTTGAAATGTTTTTGAAAAATTTTTCAAAATAATGGATGGGTAATAAATGATTCAAGGCGAGGTCCTTTGAAAATGTCACATAAATTGATTTATTCTCTTTGTTCCTTTATATCTAGAAATTAATAAGAAGAAAAAAAAAAAAAAAAAACAATTCATTCTTATGTACTGCCCTTAGTTAATAAGAAAAATTAAAAATATAAAACGGAAACATTTTAAACAAACTCGACACGTTTTGTCCTTCTCCAGTAACGAGGTGGGGTTAAAATTGCGTATACAACGGTGCCTACAATAATAATTCCTTTTTTAATTACGTTTAAGCGTAAAGTGCAATAAAATTTTTGCCCTTTAAACATATAATTAAAAAAAAATTTTTTTTCTTTTATCGTTTTACATAAATCCAAGAAATCTTGTATTTTGTAAATTCTTTTTATATAATTTCTTTGTTTTTAATTGATTAATTTTTTTTGTTGATTTAGTTGGATTTCCTATGCATACACAGATAATAATATGAAATTAACAGGAACGCCAGTGGGGTTGTCGAGCCGGAACGCTCCGGCACGTCGTTCCGGTACTTCCTTTTTGGACAGGAACGCGTTCC
>CCAG010012690.1:0-28046 GCA_001077435.1 Glossina morsitans morsitans
TAGTGCAATTATGCGTTAACGTATACGGCTGGCTGGCTGGTTGGCTGGCTGACTGATTGGCTGACTCTGGCTGATTGGCGATCGTATGACATATATATTAATTGGCCTCTTGTTTTAGGCTTCGGCTTGCATTGTTCTATAAACGATTATTTGCAGGAAAACGAAGATGCCAACCGTTAAGATAAACCATGAGAGTAATTTTTTTTTATCTTGCGTCAAATTGAAACCATATCAAGTTTCCTTGGAGTATACGCTTTCATTCTCTGAAGGAAATATTTTAAAGCTCCCGACTGCTTTTGAAGTTGTTTCAGTTTCTGTCAAGCGGAATTTTTAATACCAGTAATCCTTCCTTCCGTTCCATTGATGTAATGATCGATCTATTCGCTGTAAGATGGTTTTCTACGTGACTTCTTAACTGATTTGCTTTAATAATTCTGTGACTATTTTTATTTTCTTTTTTTTTTTGACGATGAAAAGGGTTCAAGATTTTTTTTATCGTTTGCTAGTGTATGGTCGATAGCGGTAAATGGAAATGTGTGGTTAGTAGCGGTAAGTCCGCTTAGTTTGGTGAATCTGTTTAGTGTAGTGTAATATCGATTCGTTGAATTTATTGTTGGGAAAAATCAGTTAATCAGTCTTTTTATGGAATTAAAATCAATTCGCAAGCGCTTCAAGAAATAACAAAGAAAAGATGCAAAAAGATGTTTGTTCCGTTTAGAAATATGCATCGGAAACTCCACAAAGCAGGAACAAAAAACAACCTTGAAAGGAGCGGGAAAAAGTAAGCAAGTGGGTTAGAAATAAAAGCTAATGCTGCGAGGTTTTTTTTGGGGAAAACAACTTTCGCGAAGAAAAGTAGCTTTTTTTTTTATTTCTTTCGAAATTGGGTAAAGAAACTGGAGAACTTCAATGGAATTATTAAGAAAACAAAAAATGGAAAAGTAACCATAGTAGTAGTAGTGCGTAACAATAACACATTATGATTTAAAAATTAAGAAAAATTTGTTACTATCGGAGTCTCCTATATATTAGGGGGTTGCAAAAATTTTGGGCAGCGATTTCTACAGGTAAAAATGATAAGTAAATGGGAAATATGAGGGTACATAAATTATGTTCGATAATTCTGGTTCTCTCGTCTCTCTTCTTAGCCATATGATATAATTCAGGAGTGATAATTCGGCACAAGAGATGAGTAATTTATTAAAAGGCATATTTAGATATGACCTTGGCTGTGCAAGGCTTCGCATGCATCATATTACTCAAATAATTTTTAATATATTTCGACTAAATTCGATTCTTGACGTTTTTGCACCTTACGTCACTTATGGCACAGGGTATATTAAGTTTGTGTTGATCCATGCAACACTGAGAAGGACTTGAGGTAGATTTGCCTTTTATTATATCGTTCGATTCAGAATTAATTTCTGCATTGACCTAAGGTAGTCCGTCTGCCTGTCCGTCTTGATTTCTTGAGTTCAAATTTAGTATACAGACATGTTTTGGCCCAAGGATGAACGGTATTGCAAATGATCCGATCGGACCACTTCCTGCGTAAGACCTTACTCCGCAAAGTCCTTACATGAGTAATTGTATTTAGCGACGTGGTGGTCGACCCTGTGCTACTATAGGGTTTTCACTTGTTTTATGACATTTTTAGAATCGTGAAATGTAAATGAATGAATCGATTCGGAGAAGTATTGTATCACAGTAATGTTATGGTCAATGCGTTAAATAAAAAGAAGAGGTGAGAGACACAAGTTCTACAACAAATCTCTGAGCTCTTTCAGGTGATGTGAAGGGAAAAGAAGGAGGAAGCGCAAAGTTTGCATATATCGAGCCAGTTGCTCTGAAAGTTATTATTAATTATATCTGCAGGGGTCGGATTAGAAGTAACAAAGACCACGTCAAAGTATTTCTTGTTATAGAAAAGCTTACTTCAAATTCAATGGGTAAAGGATCAATGCGTAAAGGATGAGCGCGTTTGCATCTGGTATTTTCCTCAAGCGCCGGCTTATTCGACGAGGTTTTGGCAGCTCTGTCTAAACTCTGCTCTGACTGGCTTATCCATAGTTTATTTTGACTGTCACTGATTAACTGAGGGTGAGCCGCATGGGGCTCTACTAGTCTTGCTAGAGGCTGCTTCTCTTTCTCATATGGCGTTATGGTAGAAACGTGTTTCCACGTTTTCTTGCATTGCTATGATTGTTTAAACTCGGTTTGACCTTTTCTCACATATTTCCACAAGGGGTTGTTTCCCTTATTAAAGGGAAGATGTCGGGATAGGCCTCCTAAAAATACAATCTTCATGCGCATTGTATTGATTGGTACCTTATCTCTGCAGGTTCATCTGCATTCAAGGCTATTATTAATTCTTCTTTCATCTCTTTCCTATATGTGATACCTCGGGTATCAGGAATCCCCGAAGCAATCTTCAGCCTCGGCCCGACAGCGGGAATGACCCATTGTGGGAGTGTCTTAGTAGCTGTGGTTGGCCCAACCCGCGAGAAGAGCCTCGACTCAATGTAGAATTGCATAGCAACCGGATGTTAACCCAAAGAAAGACAGAAGTATTAGGGAGAGAGACATGCCCACATAAGAATCCCCCCTGGAACTCGGGGATTTATGACCCTCGAGGTGCTAAGTGTGGGCTTCACACTTGCTGTGCCACTGGGCAACGTGGAGAGCGACGAAAGACTAGTAGTCAAACACTCTGTCCTCCTCTCAAAAGAGATTAGAACTTCCATGATAAACAGACTAGAAAGGATGGAGCTTCTTTAACTTTCAGAATTGGAAGTACCACTCCTGAATCGCAATCTGTGTTCTTTCTCAGCACGAGTAAACCGAGTGGAATAGAGAAACTTGTTATTTAATTGACAACACCAGCAGTGACATCCCATGTAACCGCGCCTGCCATGCAGTCTTCCTTTCCGTGGGTTTCTGTCGCTACTTTTTTTGTCTTTTCCTTTGTTCACATTTGAACAGTAGGGTGTAGTGAGGCAGTTTTCATAAAATTGACCTACTTGGCCCAAATTCGGCACAGTTCATTTTTTTGTCAAGTTATTATTGTGGCTCTATTCTCACTACGAAATGTTAAAAATTAGATCATGTTATCATATAACTTGCTTAGTTATTATGGAAACAGTTAAATGAAATGGAATTCAGGAGTTGGCTAATCCGAACCAAATGTTAATATAGCGAAACCCAATGATTTTACTCGGAAAATTTTGAAAATTGTGTTGATAGCAAAATAAGGTGTTATGCGGGAAGTGCTTATAAAAATGGACCGATCTACGTAATTTTTAATAGTGTTTGCTGAAACAAAAAGCACCAAACTATGTGTGTGTGTGTGTTCGTGTGTGCCAAATTTTTTTAAAATATCTGAAAAATGTCGATCTGCAGGTTGGAAACACCAACACAGGAACAAATATCGTCCAGGCAGAAGCACACAGACAAGTTTGACCCGATTAGGAAAATGATTTTAAATCGATCGGTTTAATAAAAAGTGGACTTACTCTGAGTCTTACTGGGGATTTCACACTTTTCGCAAGAAGAATACAAACTATTAGAAATTTTGTGTTAAAAGAAAGAAAGTAAGATTTTGCGATAAATTTTGTTTACTGTTTTGATAGAAACCAGAGTTGCAGCGTTGACTACTTCCAAGGTAAACAAAGCAAGACATGAATTAATAATAAATTGAGAGGTAAATAACGACAGATAATGTTCTGTAAATCGAGGATAACGGAGATGAATTGAAGATTCGCCGAACAAAATGTCCGACCATCTCCCAAAACGCTTTAATTAAGAAGATAATATGAACAGAACATAACATAATTGATAATAAACTTCTCTATAATTTTTGAACATAGTTGCTTATGCTATTCTCTACGTTTCCTTTAAAACGCTTTCACTAGGCATTTCTGGTTAGTATTGACAGAGTAGTTATGAGTAGAATTTTGGAATAGAAAATGAATTAATTTACGTTTAATGTCTTCACGAAGTATTTGTAAGATGATGCCTAACTAAATTTAAATAGAAAATTAATTGTTGGTTTTTTTGTTATTTTTCCCTTTTTTCACTTCATCATCAATTTGGCCTTCGGTATGGTATGCGAGTATTTACTTAAGCAGTTCGTAAAAAGGAAAAGAGAAAAAATGTATAAAATAAAAAAGCAAACATTGTTATTACGAATGTTAAGTCGTTACTTACACACGTTTAATACCTGCAGCTATAACAAGTAAAACGGAAAATATTGGTCAGTGGTGGCATAGAGAAAGTTTAACTGTCAATCATGATTAAAGGCGTCATCAACAAAAAAAGTACTGAATCCTAGCACAGTTTTAGTTTAAAGGCAAAGTGCAACGACGGCTACGAATACTAATGTTGTAGAGAAAGTTATTAGAAATAAAACAAAAAAAAACTCACAGTGAAATAAAACTTTTTAAACAGCTGATGCCACAAAAGCTTAACAAAGGTTAAGAGGTACAAAGAATTCCAAAAATCCCAATATTTCTTACAAAGAGAGCTAGACAGAGAGACAGAGAGAGGGAGAGAGAGAGAGTGGAAAACAACAGAGTAATAAAAGTGAAAAGCGCAGGACTCTACAATAGCTGTAGAAAATTTTTATTTATTTATTTTTTTTTTTTGTTAAACACCGAAAGTATTTAATAATCAAATAAATTTAATAAAATTAAAAAAAATTTTTTTTGAAACAAAATACTTATAATCTTTATAAAACAATTGTTTTTTTTTTTTAAATAATTTTAATTAAGAATTTCTTGAGACATTGGTTTTGATTCTTTAAGATTTCCTACGTCTTAAAGGTAAGTTTTTCTACATATTTTTGTTTGTTAGGTGTTTTTGTCAAGATTGTTGCATTTGACCGTTTAAGCTCTTTCTCAATAGTTAGTGGTGCTTAAGTTGTTTCCTATATAAATATATTTATATTATATACATATATATATATACATATATATGCACACTGTCAACAAATAACAACAACATTGCATTATTACAACTACAACGACGACAATTTTCATTAAAGTTTTGTTGAATTTGGCCCATATTGTGGTAGAGTTTTTGTTGTGCAAGTATTTGTATGTGTACGAGTTTGTTAACGATTGAGGCGAATCGAAGTTGTCGAGTCGGGACCAGACGAGTTCACTTGGGTTTAGTTGAATTTCGAACACTGAACCGTTAAGTTGAAGACGTTAACGTAACGCATTGCGCATCCTTAACAAAAAAAAAAAAAAAAAAAAAAAAACCGAAAAAATTTATCTCAACAAAACCCATTTAACTACAAACAAGCTAAGGATAGTATGGAAAATGCAGACTAAAGCATAAATCACATAATCTAGTGAATAACACGAAAGGAAAGATAAAAAATAAATAAATAAATAAATAAGTGTTTCGAGGATTTTTAAATAAATAAGAACGAGAACAATAACAACAATAACAACAACAACAAAAACGACGAAACGGTGTCGTCTTATATCTGTAAAACCTCAACGAAAAATTAAGAAAACATGAAATCGAAAAGTGACATACATACATATATACACACACATACACACATACATACATATCTACCTATCTAAATGTATCCTATGTAATCAATGCCAAGTGTACACGAATTTCAATTTAAAGTTAAAGTAAACCATCATCACATGCATATCTAAATATATGGTTGATGGTGTAAGTAAATAAGTAAGCGTCAATGTACGTGTATAGTGCTGCCTGTGCCTGCACGTACGAGCACCGGGAATAGTAAGTCTATCGTGTGATTTTATACATATTTATAAAACAGAATCGAAATTGAAAATTAAATAAAATATTCATTGAAGAAGGAAAAGTAAAAAACCAGAATTTTTGTGTATAAAGAAAAAAAAAAAAAAGAAAAAACATTGAATTAATTTTAAAAAGAAAAATTTGAAAGCAAAAATGTAGACATACACTAACCACCCAACCAATGATCATAACTATCGATGACATAAATAAAAAAACAAATTTTAATTCCTTTTGGTGTCAAGTTTAACGTTACAAATGTGGCCACAATAACGAAAAACAAAATGTTGCAAATTTTGCGAAATTTTGGTAAGTTTTCTTAAACAACAACAACAAGAAGAAGAAGTTTTTAAAAACATTTTTATAACCTTCTATCTTAACCAACTCTTTTTGATATAACTTTCACTTTAAACAAAAAACAACTTGTAGTCAGTTTATATTCATCTTACATTACTTTGACTTAATTCAAGGTTTCCCTTAATTAGCTACAGCATTAAAATAACAGACATACAAGTCCTTTTTAATTAAAACGTACTTAAATAAGAAAACAAAACATATAATAATAGTAGTAGCATGGTGTAAGCAGACTTGAGTAACACTATTGTGTTACCATTGTGTACAAAAAAAGTACTGTAATGGCTTTGTGTAAAAATAACGTGAACAAAAAAAAAAACAGAAAACAAACAAAGAGACCACAATTCATTAAGTTCCATTATAAGCCGTTTCATATAAGCTCTGAGTAAGGACATAGTGTATATAGAGTTTTTTCTACATAAGTGTTTGTAAAAACAATATTTGTCAAATAGTATACAACTAATTGTATTAAAAAATCGTGATTACAGCCAGTAAGCATAGTTAATAAAATTCATTAAAGTCTTTGTAGGCATCTGAAACTTGCTACCATCAACAGATGTTTGATCTGAGTTAAGTAATAAAGGAAACTGTGGTAAACTATCAAATCAAAGCTTTTCCGCGACCATGAACTTACTTCCTTAGTAATAATTTCATCAAATCATTTTTCGTCGATTAAGTTCCGAAAACTAGTAGAACGGAACTTATAACGGTTGTCTGACCTTAACAGTTATATGAAACCAGAAACATTTTACTAACTCTTGCGTGAATTGCAAATCATCCCAATCGTTACGTTATGCAGCTATGTGTTGCTTATCAAACGACGTCCGCCTCAAGTTAAGTGAACTATGCTTATGCATATTACGATTGGAGTATTGATTCTATCAACTGTGCCTGTGATATCCAGGTAAACATTTTGTTATGCGAAACGAACGCAAGGCCTCACAGAAAGCCATGAAAATTCATCTAAAGACAAATTTAATCTTCTTATGGGCTAAAGACATTGTATGTGACAAACTAGTGTAACAAGTTTGGGAATTAATGCAACTCATGTTAACTCCTCCTGTTAAGATCATTTGGTTTATTTGAGCAGGTTCCTTTCAGAATAAAGCTCCCCTACAGCCATTGTGAAGTCGGAAAGAGAATATTTGTCGGCAAGATGAAGCCACTTTACCATCCTAAAATTTTTTCCGTAAGGAAATCTCGTCAAAAATGAAATGTATGTCGCTAGCCTTTGAAAACAGAAATCCAACTATATGTCGGATGTTATCAGAACGTGATTATTGGTGCTTTCATTTGGGAACTTTCCGCACATTAAATACTACAAGCATACTGTGTACTACTAGTTATTGAGGGACTTAAGTAAGAAATCCAAGCTACCATTAACGGCCAAGGTTGTTTAATACACGAACGTTTTTCTGCAGTGGATTTTTTCCATACATTAGTGTATTGTCACTAAGGAAATCAAAAAAAAAAAGTTAATTATAACAGTGACCAACAAGAAGGCATTACTTAAGGCAGACAAGTTTCCAAACAAAAATTTTCTCGAGAAGAATAAGGCCAGTCTCAGTCATTGAACATTGAAGAAGGAACTTAAGGAAATATTGCCTAGCATCGTAGCCCTTTTTCTTTTTTTGGGAAGCTTTCTTAAGAACGAAGTGTACACTCATTAAGCCTCTATATACGGCACCAATGATAGAAAATGTAGAGCTTCTACCCATTTTTCATTACGAGGAGTGTTCTTAAGTTGTATACGTTAGTCATCTTTAAGTCTCGAAAAGCATATTTTACGACATGAACAATCTTCCTTGGTAATTTTGTCTATATACCAGAGCCCACTCTTGACATCTTAAATCTTTTTTAACTACTATGTCATCACTTTTTATAAAACGGCAAAAATATCAACAGCGATATTAAATAATTATTTTTATTTGTCAAACACTTAAAAAATGTCAATTCATTTTAAGATCTCACATTAGTATTATTTCTTAGAACTCACAAAATGATTCAAATCATTTTGAGGTCTCATATCAATATGTATTTCTTAGAATTCACCAGAAAGAAAGCTTAATGAAACCGAAGGTTGAAAGTTTATCTGCATAGACGAAACATGGAAGCGGATAACTCTTGAAACGTAGACGTCCTTTAAAGAACACTATCGCTGTATTTACGATTGAATTTAAAGATAAAAAGTGAAGACTAGTAATTAATGTTTAATGCTCTAGATAACACCAAGCGATTTGTTTGGCCGGACCTAATTTCCAAGTGAATATCTTTCTTTAGTTTATATTAATTCCATTAAATTTTATTACCCAAAAATTTGCGAACCACATCTTCCCGTCTTAGTGCTTAGTGCACGACAACTGCTCTTTTCATTCATGCGATCGCATTTTTCTTGCTGAAAACTATGCAATTTCAAGGTCACCAAAATAGAAGAATCACACACATAATTCAATAAGTTGCGGAAAGTATAGAAGCTTCTAAGAAGCCCGAAACGAAGACAATGCGATATCTGCAGTTTCTATCTCATACTTTTAGGGAAGGTGAAGAAAACAAGTTAAAGTAATTTCTTTTCGTAACAGAAGCAACACAATTCGAGAAATTGTTGAGTAAACAAGAAGCTTATGCGGTTTATAGAAAAAGATTTTGTACTTATGCTACATGCGTGAAAAATTGCATGAAAAACGGGTTCATGGGTTCAAATGTCAGTGTGGTATAGTTTACTTGACTAAGGCTATCCCCCTATGCGTTTTCCTTTCTTGACCTCTTTCCGGCCATTACCCTGTTACATGAATAGGTGACATCCCCTGAGTGATTAGTGATGTATAAGAGATCGGATGTAGGATGCTCTGTCGTAGTTTAAGAGCATCTGGCCACCATCGCTGGGGAATCTGCAAGCAAGATCTGCAAGAGTATTTGTGTTAGCAACTGAACGGGAAGACTATATTGCGTAGGATGAGGCATCTATTGAAGGTTGAAATGACTTTTTAAAACCATAAGAAATTCTTCTTCTTTTTGAAGAACAAAGGCCTAATTATTTTTTATTATTTTTAATTAATTTTGCACATTTGCAATTTTAGTAAGACAGATACGAAAAGAGCTAAATAAAAAGACTTACTTGGACTCAACGTTTAGGCTGACGTTATCATTAGGTTACGTACTATGTTTACGTGTTCCAAATATACTGACAATATATCTACATTCCTATTTGAAAGTAGGGGGGGATACAACGATAGTTAGTCAAAGTAAACTAAAGTTTACAAGTCTTTACAATGTTAGCATAGTAAATTTAATTTCGTATATTTTGTAAGTAAACATAGCCGTTTTAGTTACATACATATACATATGGCTCTATGGAATAAAACATACCTACCATAGATAAAATATTTGTGCATATATATATGTATACTTACGTTTGTTTATCTTTTTGTTGAATAGCTCTTGAAGCTCTCGTTGGGTTAAGTAAATTTCTCTCTCTTAATTAAATAGAAATATATTTGTAAAATTCAATTTTCTCTCTTATGTGTGTGCCTAGGCATATGTGTGTTTGTATATGTCGAATTAATAGTATTTGATAATCGTATTAGTTTAATAAATACATTGAAAATGGACAACTAATAGTAATCATGATTATCATGATGATGATAATGATGATGACAATGATGATTACGAATATAAGAGATATTTTATTATAGTTTTTAGAATTTTTTACTTACTTTTTATTTTTAATAAAATGAAATATTTAAGTAAATACAAATAAGTAAGTAAAACCTTATTCGATATTTGACGTAAATGTTCATCATTTGCAAAACAACCTCAAAGTAATATCTGAATTATTAATAGAAAGAAAGAAAATATATATTTTTGAAACTAATGGTCACTGAGCGATGAGTATACGTACATACACATGTATACGAACCTTGAAAGTTGTTTTGAATATAATATGTGTATGTATATTTGGTGACTTGGGATTCAAAGAACAGTTAGGAATTACATTCGTTAGCTGTCATCTATCTATCCAAAGCTAAGTACTAAGTACTAAGAGTAAGAGAAAATAATTCGTAATGACTCTTAGAGCATTACACTTTATAGATGAATAGATGGCACTTTTCTTTGCAAACGAATCATATCATGTGCAAAACACAGTTCTCACTGATGGTAAAAGGGAATTTTAAATTTTAAAAACCTTTTAAGCAAAATAAAGACATGTAATGTGTATATATGTTTAAAGTATAATATATACATATGTGGATCTTCGTTGTCTGTACGAGAATATATGAAATCTGCTAAAATACATTTGATTGATTTGTGGCCACACGGATGGCTTCAGGATTTATGAAAGAATCCATAAAATTTATTCGCTTTTAAGCCTTAAAAAGGCGCGGCGCACATACACAAAACTGCTTTCCAAAATGATTGTCAATAAAAACCAATATTGTATGGATGCTTTAATAGAGCAAAAAAAATATGAAATTTATCTTTCGAACGTTATGTTCTAAAGATGTTCGGTCGTGCACGACCGAAAGTATAACAAAGTCCTCGAACACTTTTGATGCTCCAGATATCTGCAGACGTACAAGTATTATCGAGTAAATATTTCCATATATTCTCACTCAGCGTAAATAGCCGAATAAATTTATATATGGCTGTCTTTCTGTCCATCTACTTGTTGTAAACGCATCTGACACTATGGAAAAAGCCATGGAATTTGAAAGTTTGAAATTTTGAAGGTTTCATCTGAAGAACCCTCAGCTATGATTCAAAAGTTTGCTGCAAGAATTGATTGATTGATTTTCTAGAATTCTACTGCTGTCATGCTTGCGCATAAACTGCCTTTACGAATTCGTCTAGCAATTGTCTCTGTACCATTTTTTTATACATTTCTGTCCTGCGTGTAATTCCTACGTATACTTTAAAACAAGTTTGTCCTATTCTTGCTGAGACACATTTTTACCAACTGGTCGCAATTCCCCGCGAATGTGTTCGCTTTCTTTAGCAGTTTTAGGAAGCTTTTATGGAGATTGTCTACTCGTGATTGTTGGGGTTGCTATCCGATTCACTTAGGCCTAATCTTGCACCTCTGCTACGATATCTGTACATATACCACCCTTGACTAAACGTATGAGGCTTGATTACTTTAATTCTCAGTTTATATATCAACCGAATGATTCCATACTTTCGTCTTCAGTTAACTTCAATACCAAAAATGTAAATTTAATGTTCCTTTCGGGACGTGAGTGTGTTTATGTTTACACGTTATTCCATAACTTTATCTCTTTCAATATTGTCTTATGACTCAAAAAGTTCTGGAACAAATTTTCTAAAATAAATCCAAAGGTTTCCCTTATTAATAAATAATTTATTGATCAGAGCCAATCTAAAGAAACTGGGTCCATTAAAACAAGATAACTATTAGCACTTTTTTGTTACAGAAAATAATATTAAACACTCTCTCCCTCTCCTCTTAGTCCGCAAAACCATATTGTTGTCAACTGTCCACATTCTAGTGCTACTTTTTTAAGTTAATTAATTTTAAAATTAAGTTAAACTAGAATGCTTACAATTGGCAACAATATGCATTTAAGGTTTAATACTAATATCAAACTTCTTAATATTTTAAAGATCTTCGAATGATGAAACCTTTATGTGACTGTGTTTGATTAAAGCTTCGACTTGATTTTTATCAATTTATGCCAATCTTTATATGCTCACCTACCTTGTTGTAATTGACATTGTAACCTGTTTACATTCCTTCTTCGCATAAAAACGTGATGAGTTGGCAATGTTTTTGTACATTCCCCATTAATAACGAACCCACAATGAGTGTGTTGGGCCGGAGGTTTCCTGCTTTTATGTTACAATAGGTAACAGCACGTTAGGAAAGATACAGCTTTTTAGCTTCCAATTTATAGAAGAAGTAGTGCTCACAACTTCCTTTGAGTAACATTTCCCCATTAATATCATTTATTATTATTATTTTTCTTTAGGAAGAAAGTGCTGGCAAGACACGAAACTAAACACCGAACAAACGGTGCAGCTTTAAGTTCAACTCACGTGCTTCACCGATCGCAAAGCACCCGTACCTGACGTGTGACACATTAATCCGCTAAAAGCCGTATGTGCTCTCCATCGGTGCAATCATCAGGCATTCCTTCACATCGAAGGGAAAGTTATTTATTATTTAGAAGCCGGGAACTACGTTTTCCTTTCCAAGTACAATCCCTGTCGGCACTTGGCCAGGTACTCGTTTATAGTGGAAAGAGTGGAGAGAGTCATTAGCTAATATTTATGTCTATGAGTAGATTTTTCATTTACAATGGCAAAAAACTGTACGACCGCAAGTCGAGTGCATCACTATGAATAGGCAGAACACACGTCTTCGATATTCTTGAGGCAAAGGTGTGGATATCAAATCGAACTGTTTTCTTATCTTGCAGCCAAAGATGATCTTACTATAGAAAAATAGTAACTTATGATAACAGGACTGAATATTTATCATTTAAGAGTCTTATTGTGTTTATATCTGCACAAGGGGCGAGTCTAATCGCGGACTAAGCCGCCAAAGCTACTATAACAATGCTTTACTAACAAAAATTTTTTAAGTTTCTCTGAAAGGAATTACAGCTAGATACTACCTTCTATGTAAAAGAGGGCAGTGTATCATATTCGCTCGCCTTCGAGGTATTAAAGTTCTATGCAATTTGTTCCACCATCATGAAATTGGGCACGATTACGTAGGGAGGGTTGTTTAATGCTACTTGGTGAGTGCTCGATCGTTTAAAGCATAACGCTCACCGATTGAAAGCGCACCCCAAATTGTGGCCACTGCCTATCTCTTTTCCTTTCCCCAGTTCTTTCTCATCAGTAGCGTGTTAAGCTTACAGAGGTCATCCCCTGAGTGACTGGTCACACCAAAAACAAAGGTCGAAGTCGAAAAATGTTGATGTGTATAAAACAAATGCTGGATCTTTTCCATAATGTGCTCCAACTAGCTTGCGAACTGCTCTGCTCGGCCATACAGTTTTCCTATCTCCTCTGACTGTTGCAAAAAAACTTCACATTTCAGAAACCAATATTTAAGATCAAACTGCATTTTTAAACTCATAAATGTCTTTACATACATACACATTTATGAATCAAAGTTTGTCCCTTCTCTGCTTTACCATTTTCATTTAATATATTAATTAATACATTATAAATTTATTCATTTTTTTTTTTTTTTAATTATGTGTTTCATTGTACTTTTGACTTATACTCTACAGTTTTATCTGTATGATATATTATTAATTATTATAAAAATAAACGAATTGCCATAAAAAACTGTATTTAAAGCAGAGATGATTGCTTCACAATTCAATAAAGTAAACAACAACTTCATGGTGTTGCTCAACATTGTGTAATATTATAAGCATGTATGTCTGTCTCTCTTAGAATCAGTTATACAGTCCGGGATTAGGGTGGAGCTGGCTATCATCAACGTTTACGATTGAAACTTTGACTAACTGCTTCTTCGTTTTTGACAAATGGAGCAAATGAGCTCATGTACATAAAAGCTAATGAAAATTGTGATGTTCCTATGGGAGCCTGTAACCATAGTCGTGGTGAGCATTTAAGCGGTCGAGCAATGTATATAAAAAAAAAAATATGAGCGCACGTAGTATACGAATGTGGCAGAATTTTGATTCTTTGCACATATCAACAAAACTGAACAACAAAAGTGCTTTCAGAATACTTCAGCATACAGCTCCTCGACTACTCTGGACCCTACAGGAATTGTTTTAAGTCCATAACAAAAACCATTTGTTCTTACTTGGCACAATAAACGTTTCGATCGACTTTTTTCGTTCGATTACTATTATAACGCCATCGTCTAAGGTATTTTCACACATTATTTTTATCGAAATCGTCTAAAGTAAATGAATGAATTTCTTATTGTTTTGTATTGTTGACATTATTATTGCATGCGGAAAATTGCAACAACAAGCAACATTTAATCAACAACTTAATTGGAAGTGCACGCAATGCGCTTAAGATTTTTATCTTCATGTATGCCTGTTGCTTAGAACATTAGCCACAGTAACGATTAGGGCGTTCCTCAAAGAAAAAGTAGAGTAAAATATTAAAGTTTCTTAAAATATAATCAAACTGGAAGTGACTCCTCTCATAAATCCGTTAAGTATTCTATCGCCCTATACAAATACAATTAGTTCAATGATAATAAGTAAAGACACTGTCGTTGGCCATGGCGCACCCTTAAATATGGTACACTTTCGCTTAATGTAATTATTCACACAACAACTTTTCAAAATTAGGTGTTATATGGGAAGCAGTTGAAAAAGTGATGCCATGCGGATCATTTCAATAGTGTTCGTCTTTGGGCGAACGTATATCGGTCTACCAAATTTCTTCAAAATATTTTAAAAATTGCAGCCTGTATGATGCGCAAAACAAAACGCACAGACGTACAGAACAGCTTAAAAGAAAGTGATTCTAAATCGATGTCAAGTGCTTCTCAGTTTTGTATATGTCCGCACAAACTTAATGTATCCTTCTATCAGAAGAAGTATTGGATATAAAGTAGTCCGTTTTTACAACACTCTGAAAACGCATTTCGAGTGTCCTATGGTAGTACCCATCACCACCACTATTCGCAAAAACCTAATATTTGTATCGAAAATGGCGTGAGTTACCATGAACTACGAACAAATTTTCGTAACTCCCCGTACAACTGCAAAATTTTTAATCGTAATATTTTTCCTCCTTAAATGGCAAATTTGGTGAAGCTTGTGTTCCTTAAACCACCCAATGTAAACACGAAGTTCTTTGTTTGGATGCTAATAAAGTTGGTGTTTAGTCTTGGTATATATTTTCTTTACTTCTTTAATTTATCATTTCTTTATATATCGTAATTAAATTTCATATAAATCAATGTTTTGCTAATTTTTGCGTGTTATACGTCTGCCACGTATTTATTTATAAATAAATAAATAAAAAATACAATACTTGATTCTACAGAATAAATCTAAGAATCTTAAATCTAATAATAAATCGAATGTCAAATTGATGCTATATGCACGACAGTGGCCGAGTTAGTCATATTTTATTCATATTCAGGTTTTCCATAAACTTCGTGTGCATCATCTAGTGCACTATGCTCGATTGTCATTAAATAAAAATGTTTTTTAAAAAAATTATCGATTTCTGATAAGTTGCCCATCACTCCAAATAGTTCCTGCTGTCTGTGCTTGCTATGTTTTCTAGGCATATGATAAATCTAATAATTGCAATTTATAGATTATGGACGCATCAGAGCGTGATGCTTATTACGTTTAAGTGCTTTATCACATCATCTTCAGATTAAATTTACTCATCAATGTTCAGCTGACAGCAATACGCTAAGCTTTTAAGTCAATGCCAAATTAGCCAAACAAAAAGTTGAAAGTTTTACCATATGTTGATGTACGGCTCTGCAATGCAAATGCCGAAAATCATTTTAGCCTAAAGCGCATCTACCTTTCGTACTTGCTATGGTTTTCAGATTATTTCAGCTGTTTTTGAAAAAAATCCTTTGTTTGCTTTCGAACTCTACTGTGTAGACATAATGCAAAACACATTGAGTCAAGTTTGTGCTTTTATTCAGTAATTGAAGCAATGATGGGATTTCTATAATTGACTCCTTCCTGTAAGTGATTCGAATTGGCAGATACAATAATGGAACTAATGAAGCTTCATTATCGAATGACGGTGAAACGAATTGAGCAACAACGAAACAAGTCAATCAATGGAACGAAGTGAAACTAAGTGGAAGTAAAATCCTTTTCATTTTTCATTTTTTATATTTTTTTTTTAAATAAATATTTACCGTTATGCGGATATGTGATTGCATATCCATATAATGGCAGTGATTCCGTTTGTATATAAGCCTCTGTCGTAATAATATACAAACAATTCACTGGTATTCGGGAATTTTGGGAGACATCCTAACTCTGGCTTAGGCCTATACTCAAGTTACGATCGGGTATAAAACGTTAGAAAAGTAATTGAACTTCTATTGTCATTAGATTTGTAATTATAAGAGGGAACCCATGTAGCTTCATTGCACTGCTTTCGATTTATTATACAAAATTTTACTGACTAATGAAAAGGATCGTCCACACATTGTTTAGTTCAGAACTAGCGAATGTTATTGATGTCGAAATAGGTGCAACCACAATTACTTCTCATTATAAGGTGAACGAAAATGAGATCTCGTTTGAAGGTAATATTTGCAAGCAAAATATTTTGTTCACGCATCGAAATCAATCATTTGTATGAATTGTAAAAATATCGATTTGTATGTGAATAGTGAGTCCTTTTTCTTTCTTTTTTTTTGCTATGACCAATCACTCAGAGAATGTCCTTTTTCGCATAACCCGGTGAAGGTTACAAGGAAGTGAGCATGAGTAGTCGTGTAGGTAAAAATCGTTCGTTGACCCAAATCTCAATGCGGTAAAGTTTACATTGGGCGTAGCTTAGTGCGCAGTGCTCAGTGCTCAGTCATTTCCAGTGAAGCTTTGAATGACAAAAAATTTAATATCTGACAAATAAGAAGGCATTTTTTTATTAAGAAAATATATTTCAATTACTAATTTATTTAAATCTCTTACGAGTTCTGATAGAGAACGATTTTGTAAGAAACAGAAGCGAAAACAATGAAGGTTGAAGAAGTTGATTGTGAAAACTCGTGTTTTGGGAAACATGCATTTCTCTAGCCCTAGAATGAATTGCTGTTTACATGTTTTTATATTGCAACAACATTTTTATTCTTTTTGTCCTTTTAATTTAAAACATTCATCTTTTCTTTTTTGTTCGAAAATGACTTTTTTGCGGCTTTTGTCGAAGAGAGATGGTTTTGCATTTTCGCTGTCGCAAAGTGGCAAAGAAAGGGACAAGAAAAAAGAATGCATAATTTTATAGCGGAATTCATAATCAAGTGTTAAAACTTCATTTCAAGTTTTAAATTTGGGTTAAAAATGGGTTAAAATGGACATGAACACTTTCTAAAGATACCTGCTAGTAGATTAAAGAAGTTAGAAGCCAAGCAAAACAACAAGCGAGTTTTTTTTGATCCAGGGACTATTCTACGAAGTTCTGTGGAAAACGCCAAAATTTCAAACAAAAGTTTCCTTACAGGTAGTGAATTCTTATTTACTTTGTTAGGTTATAATGCATTTTTTCCCCTCTTGACAATTGTTTTTTTTTCTCTTGCCAAGAAATACAGCCTGTTTCGCTTGTTATAGACTAAAACGTTATACATTTTTTTTCTACTCAACTCAGTATATCATTTGTTGTTGCTTTGCTGACACGCATATTATATATTATATAATAAGTAATGTTTTTGCTATAGATTAGGCATGAGTGGCATTATTCTTTCTTCACTTGATACTTTATCAGAACAAGCACGACAAATGCAAGTCGCCACAGAGGTTCGGCGAAGTATGGCGAAATTATATAACTTTCTGTAATTTGTGCGTGGAGAGTAAAATATATAATAGTATTGTGAGGACCCAAAGTCGTTCCTCGTTTTGGCCTCACGGATTCTCCGTCTCTGGTGAGGGGAAGGGAGTGCTAGGGTTAAGGATAGACTAAGATAGCAAATAGGGACAGACTAAACTTAGAATAGAACAGATTAAGATAGAGGGTAACAGAGAATAGAACAGATTATGATAGAAAATGAGAATAGAATAGAATAGCTTAAGCGTAGGCTAAGTATAGGATAAGAGTAGAGAATAATAATAAGTTAGTGAGTTGAAGTTGGGCTCTCGAGCTGAGAGGTCGAACAGTTTCTCTCGAGACGTCGAGGAGTGCTTTTGAATTAACTTTATGATTTAAGAATAATAAAGTGAAGGAGCAAGTCCCTGTAAAAAAATTGTGTTTTCCTTCTCTGGGCCGCTGACCTGCCCCAACCTCAGGGAATGGGCCGCAATGGCCCTCACAGTACATTGCTGACGTTTGAACATCGCTTCAAGAAAACCAATCTTTTTGAAAGTAAATTTGCTTCGACTTGTAAGCTTATCAGAGAAATTTACGGACCGTCGAGAAATTACCATCGGTTATGGTTTAATTTTTTAGTGTACAACAGCTCATTAGCACGAAGCCCCGGGACTTTCTAAGATAAATCTCGAGTTGTCGAAACGTTAGTCATTCTAATATTTAGAGGGAGGAGAGATGAACCGGTTTGCGATGACGCAAAATGGATTTCTGATAATCAAAGGTGTGTTACTGCGTGACTCTTCAAATGATTCTTCTACCACATGGTCATAAGTAACTAAGATAGGATCAAGAGTATTCCGACGTAGCCTTATCCCAAAATATGATATAAATCATCGTGATGATGAAATAAAACAGTTTGCAAGTATCCACATGTAAAAATCGAAATTAGTTTCCTACCAATTTATTTTTTATTATTCTCTACAACTCCTGTGCTACAAGCGTACATTAAATTTTTGCGGATGTATGCAAACTCACTTTCTATTATACAGATCAAGATTGTAAGCTTGTCTGTCTGTCCGTCCGCGTGTCTTGTCTTGTTGTGTGTAAGCCGTAATTCTCAAGGCGCTTTGAAAAAATTTCGTACGCAAACATGTTACGATACAAAAGCGAAAAACGAACGTTATTGAAAATTGTTCGGATCGGACTACTTTTTCAAGCACTTATAAGCTTATAACACTTCTTTTTTTGAAAATCATTGCGTGAATAATAGTATTAAGCAAAATGGTATTTAATGATAACCGCCCCCACACTGTAGTGTTGTAACTTGTTTTGTTTTTTATAGATACTTTTAGAAGTAATAATTTTTCCTGTTATATTTGTCTCTTCTTTCTAAATAATAATTAATTTACAAGGAAAGTTAAACTTTCTGTTTTAAAGCAGATTTTTTTAATAAAAAATTATAGGAATGCAAAAAAATTGAATTTAATCTCATCCCAAGCTAAATTATAATGCAAATAAATGCATTAAAAGTTGCAGAGAGAAAAACACAAAATAACAACTGCTTAACAAATTAGTAAACAAGAGGCAAAGTAAGTAAATAATAACAAACGGAAAAAATTTAAATCTTCACATAAATGCGTCGTCCATCATTTATATTAACGCAGGATATACTTCATTATATCAAAATTATATTATTATTTTACATTAATTTAATTATGAAAAGTTTTCCGAATTCAATCCGCCTTTCTCTGTATACCCGCGTTTTAAAAACATATGAAGTAAATGAAATGTTTCTTAATCTAAAACATTGGATAGTGGCCTGGCTTTTCCGTTTTGACCAATCATTATTTGTATTCCCTTATGATCTGATAATTCCACGATACCCATTTCGTATAGGGACTTGAAAAGTGAGCCCAAATTAGTACGATTGTCGAGATATGCATAATCAGATCTTATAAATAAGCTATCGCTATCCCTTCTGGTTCTGGTACGCCAAGCTAAAATTTCGGTGCAATTATTACCTTTTGGTTCGATTATATCCATGTTTAAAGCAAGACATCGTAAAAGATAGTCCTCCTCTTCATAATCAGGCATATTACCAGCGTTGAGATATTTCGGCATGTAAGATAAATTCAATGCAAATGCTGCTATATCCACGGGCCAGCGGCGACCGTTCTCGCGGGGAGTTAAAAATCCTACAATTTTCCCCTCTCTTACTAGCGGTCCGCTAATGCCATTTGCATCTGTAAGACCAACGGGAAACATCGACACATGCCTAGTGCTACGTATTTCCTGAAACAGTTTTAAATCATACGTGTTATCGTCATTCCCAAAATACAAAATTCCCGAGGTAATGTTACGCGTGCGTAACCATTCGATGCCTGCTTCCTTTTCCTCGAATCCTTGCGGCTCAAACTTGTCCTCGTAAAAACCGTCAACCAAATGATTGCTCAAATGTGTAAACGGTATATGAAATTTGTGTAGAAAGGCACTCAAATATTGATTGCAATTAGGATATAAATCTGTTACTATCCAGTGAAGACGTGGTACATGCTGTAGCGTGTAGCCCAACTTGAGCAATTTCGCAGTTCGTTCTCTCCAAGGATAGGTGGACGTAATAAAATATATTATAGGTAAATCGTTCCAATCCTCCCGTCGTTTATCTTGTATGTACGAACGCTTATCTTGAAAATTCTCCTCACACACTTGGAAGTTTAGTTTTTTAATACCGTTTTTCTTCTTAACATAATGTTTCACGTAGTCAGAGCGATCGTCGAAAAGGAAACCGGCGATTATCCACCAACTGACGCACAAAATCAGTGCTATTAAAATCATAATACCGACAAACGATCGTCGACCCATTGCCGTTTTAGGCCATGGCGAACGATCTAGTCTTTTACCATGCCAAGTTAAGCGAGGATTCAATGAATGATAATAGATATCATTGTCCATGCAATCCGTATTAACCACATTACAGCGTCGCCCAATTATTTTAGACCGACCGAATTGTTTCTTTCGTTTCGACGCCATTTTAATTGTTTTAGAAAAATTTATTCAATTTTTCTTTCATCGATTAAGTGGAATATTTTCCAAACAAAAAAAAAAGTCCTATTTTATGACAAGTGAAAAAATTTTAATGAAATTTATGTCTTCTTCTTCAAAGATGTTGAGCGATAGAAAAACAGATGATCCACGTCATTCAATGTGAACGCATGGTACTCTGCTTCAGCTTTAGTGAAATCAGCGATTAGCTTACGTGATTTGTTCGGTTCTTTTATTAATGTACTGACTCTAGTTACTATTATTGCTTTAAGCTATTAAATGGAATGAAGTCAGGAACTCTCAATGTGCAAAAGAATTATTTTAAAATGGTTCAGTAGCGCTTATGATGATTGTGCTTTCGTGTGGTTTTCGCTCTTTATTCTCTTTGTTTCAGTGTATATCCCAAGCACTCTTTGCATGCAGAGCAGAAAACAATTTTATGCCCTACAAAGCTTACGGTACACCGTATATGAAGGTTTCTATGAATGTACTGAAACGCTGGATGTAAAATGTGTTTCCAGAAGATAGTTAATATTTCAAAAATAGGATACGTTATACCCCAAACCATCTGTGATAGAAGAGTGTGTTAAGTTTATGAGAATGCACGCAACACTTCGGAAAACTTAAGGTTCGCCCAACTTTTATTATATCAATCGATTTAGAACCATTTTCTGAAGCTATCTTGTCCTGTCTGTTTTGCTCCCTGGCCCTGTTTTCTTGTCTTCTTACAGGGAGTAACTTTTGAAATTTTTTGAAAAAATTTGTTATATGACAAAGCCTGATGGGTGACTGCACAAGCCCTCATTTTGAAAAAGTATTTATGTGAAAAAGATGTCAAATTTATAAAATTTTTCGATAAAAGTCATTGAGTAACAGTATTTCGGCATAAAAAATGGAACTGCCTAATTTTTACAACTCTCTCCATTATAAAGTAAGGGGTTTTGCGGCCACAAGGTCTTAATTTTCAATATATTATTATATTAATGTGAAAATTAATATATTGATATGAAAGCTTCACTGTACAAAACACGGACTCGTAGATCTATGTTTTGGATGCACGACCAATGAAGGTTGTCAAGAAGGGTGACATATGCCAGTCAAATCTAATGGATGGTCCTTTTTGATGAAGGTAGGTAAAGAATAATAAGCTCTTTGAGAACGAAACAAGTAAGAATATTATAGTCGGGCAAGGCCGGCCGCTAAATACCCTCCACCACATTATCTAACACAATCCTTATTTTTATTGTAGAACACAAAATTATATCTTGCTTCTATATAAAAGCATATTTTTGATGTGCGTATTTATGGGGAAGCGGGCCCACAACGCAACCTTATCTAGTGCAAGTTTAATCCTTACATAGAGTAACATTCAAAAATAGGCATAGATTGTCCACATTTTGTAGAGTTCAGGGTCAATTTTCATCAGCCCATATTAAAACTTAGACTTTTCTGCTTTACAAAGAATCAATTTTCGAGAAAATTCTTGTTAGGGTAGTATCCAAAAGACAGACCGAAATGGTCCAATGATGGTATAGTTAATTTTTTTATGTTAAACTACTATAATTTTTACCATGAAACATTGAAAATTATGGCTTTTTGCCGTATGAACTTCAGTTTTCGTTTTGTCCTGCCGGTCTAAAGTTTTCATGCCACTTTAGAATGCCGAAATACTACTCCTTAGCCACTGTTGTCGAGAAATTTTACAAATTGCAGTTTTTTTCCGTATAACGATTTTTCAGTATAGGGCGTTATTTAGGTAGTGGTAGAAAAAGTGAGCCGATCCGAATCATTTTGAATAGCATTCGTGTTTGGGTTAAAACACGTCACTGCACCAAATTTAATCAAAATATCTAAAAAATTGCGACTTGTAGCTTAAACACAAATTTTCATGGACAGACAGGTTTGGATCAATTCGGAATGGGATTCTGAATCGATTGGTATAATGAAAGATAAGACTTTCTGCGTGTTACATACGCCCGCGCTAAGTTAATATACCTTGTGCCACGTGCGGTATAGGAAATAAGTGATTCCAACAGGTTTCGACTATGGGAACTCCTGCGAAACGTATGTGTTTAGATGGAAACAAGGTGCCTAGACTTAATGCAATAAGTTAATCTTTCGTAGTATAAGTTATTAATATCAACCTTCTCCAGTGATGGCTAGATATTACCTCGCTAAGCTACATTTAACTGCAGCGACCGTTGATTGACGTGAAAGCTTTTTTTATTTATTTATTTATTTATTTATTTTTTTTTTGATTTGATTTGACGATGAAGCTAATATGTCATTTAACTGCTGTACGATTTTTTAAGATTTCCACTATTCTTTTTTTTTTTTTTTGTTTTTTCAAAAGCAGAGCATGTCAAATTTTATCAGCTGTCTGAACTGAACTAATTGATAAATCAATTTGGAATTTTGTGTTGTGCATAAATGAAGGATAGAAATTACGATTAACTATGTGTATGGCATGTAATCAAACGATTTCGTAGCAACTATGTTTTACATCGCGAATAATAATAAGAGTTGACCAACATTTTATTTTTCGACATATATACATTATAGATCAAAGATAAATTGAAAAGAGAGATTAAATAGGGGAAAGCAAAGGAAAAAAAGGCAACTACCGTCACTCATTGAATGCTCTGCGATTAATCATATTAAACATCATCAATAATACAGTCATTGGTGAAGGTCTAGCTTCTCGCAGCTTAGTGGCTAAAGCAAACATTAAGCTTTTCTGGGAATATTGAAAAAAAATTATGTAAAAAAATCGGGTAATTGACAGCCACTACATATACAACTTTTTCATAGACCAATGTCTGAGATTTGCTGGAAGAAAGTGAAGGAAGCGATCATTGTTTCCCCTAAGAAGTTAAATGATAAACTAAATAGAAAAACTATTGAATTTTAAAAAGAAAGGGGCAGACAAAGTGCGTCCATTCGCGAGGGGGAAAGATAGTAAAATGACTCAGATCAAATACGTCTTATGGAAAATTATTTGATAAAATATAAAATGAAATCTTGAAACTTGATCATCAGTAATTTTAAAAGGAAAGAAGGCCGTCAAGATTAAGTTGTATTCTCCTTTGAAAAACATAGAAAAACAAATAAGGAGGTTATGATAGTTTCCGTTCCCCGCTACAACTGCAGACAAATACGTAGGATGAAAAAAGTATTTTTGTAGCCGTAGGCATGAGAAATCGTGTAGGCAAGAAATGCGGCCTTCAAGTCTTTACTTTGTTCGTAATTATAGCGAGCGTTCAGAGGATGAAGATTTGTGGGCACATATCTACTAAACTACGGTCAAAACCTCATTATTTCTTCCTGTGCTCCCACTTCTTTGCAATAATCGTGCTCGCGACCTCTCCCCTCTGATTGGTCATGCACAAGAAAAGGCATGCCTATAGGTTGACTGGAGCCGTCTTTAGATCCGTATTCCGAAACTTTTGCGGAAAATTTGTACAAAATTGACAGCTAAGCTTGCAACGAACCATTTTTTAATGAATGCGAATTTATTTTATAATTATTTAAAGAAAATAAAAAGAGCTTTTTCAAGTTGTCAGTCAGATCTAAAAAGCCATCTCAAAGAATAAAAAAAAAAGCTAGAACGTGTTCACTTCGTGCAGTTTTCACTCTTCCCACATACTCCTCTATATGTGTACGAGATGTCGCATTTTTTTCTCTAAATTTTTACGATTGTAAATATTTCACGAAGAGACGACAAATCATCAGACGAAAAACCATTAGAGGACAAATCGTCATCAAACTAAAAATGTTACACATATTACGAATCTATATTGATCTCAATTGTCTTTTAGGCGAACCAATGGGGAAAAGTAGTATACCTCCATTTATAGGTGACGTGTATAAAAGCGAAAATAAAATGCAATAAATAAATCAATAAATATCAATATCAGAGTTTTCAGCTAAAGAATTTTGCAACTTTCCGTCGTGACTGACAAAACGAATTTTAATCACATTCGCTTATCACAAATGAATTTTATTATTTTATCATTCCAATTTTTTACTAATTTTTTTTTTTTTTTTATATTCATTTTGGAATCAAAATCGACATTTAATTAGAAGTTTTTTTCTTTTTTATGTAGAAAGTTTTCACAAGAATAACAAACATAAATAACTGTCAAGCAATGTCATCAATTTGCATGACCTGAAATCTAAACAAAATACTAGCACGCAAAATGCTTTAGCATAACAAGTAAATGCATACTGCAATAAAAATAACTGTAGGCGCATGAAAAACGAATTTCACTAAAAAAAATTTCTAATAAATTTTCTTTCTATCACATACAGAGCAAATACGACACAAATATTTCAAAGTATTTTTGTTTTTTTTTTTATATCCATAAAAGTTCATGCACAGACTGAAGGGAGACGTTACTAACGAGATGCTATTTCCTTACCTTAACAGCACATAAGGCAAGACATTCGAAGGCGATTTTTCGCACGTAACTAACTGCTTGTACAACAAGAAGGAAAAAAAAGCAAAGGTTATGGAACTAGTTATGAAAAATGAGTACTTAATGACCCAAAACGTGAACATTTCTGTTAATTGCCATCGATGGCAAAGTCAAACCTCTATAGCTCCATGTTTATATTACGTATTTGTTGCAATCAGGGGGACGTAGTGTATTAGTGGCTTTTGAAAGCGAACGATACCATCACTGGAAAGCTATTTTGTCAACAGCCAATGTAATGGAGGTGAACATTAAAAAGTCACCAGCCATGATGAGCAAAGTAATTTTGAAGAGTAACAACTCGTTAAGGAAAAGCTAGAAGTATAGGACTCTCATAATGTTTGAATATTAGATTTTCTAGCTGTAGCTTAGCTCGATACACGGCTAAGCAAAGATCTCGTTTTGATTACTTATTTATCAATTACACCCAACAAAACTTGTGGTACAGGGTATGCCAAGTTTGTGCGAATGTATGTAACATGCGGAGGAGCTTAAGATAGATCCACCTTCTAGCATGTCTGTCCGTAAGTCCGACTATCGGTCTATCCACGTAAATTCGTTGCAATTTTTGAGATACTTTAATAAAATTTTGGTACACTGCCATGCTTTTATGCAGGGACGAACGCTATTGAAAATGGCTTGGATTGTTCCCCATATAATGCCCTATATTGAAAAGTCGCTGTGAACAAAACATTTCAATTTTCAGAATTTCTCTAACAAAACTTGCTCTGTAATAGTATTTGGACATTCGAAATTAGTATGAAGAAACTGGTTTGGCTGGGACGATTTTTCGAACCTTCTCTTATATAACCTTTTCTGCTTACTCTTTATATAGTAAAAAGGTATAATTTTTGTTATTTCATGTTGAAAATTAGTTCATAAGAGTGAATTGCCATAAAAACCAACGTTACCAAATTCGGACCACGTAAGTCTATTTTTTGGAGACCACTACATATAAGGAAAAGAAAAGTATGCCTTTGCATAAAATTAATGTGTAACTTTTGGTGTATTATTCCAAAATGAATGATTTATTGTATTAGGCGAAGCGGCGCAGGGTATCTCGACCGGTCAACCTTGTCCGACTTGTTTATTTATGTACACACGAAAGTCAGCCAAAATAAATCACCAACTGAATTCGATTGACTGTTAGAATCAATTTACTTACTTCTTTATTTATTGGAAAAAGATGTTTGCTACAAATGTAAGACTCACAATCAACCTACGAATCTAGCCAGAGAAATAAATTTTAAGGCTAAAGTCTTAAAGCGCTAGCATCTAAGCTTTTTTGAGAGCTCTGCCGCATTTTAAGGATAACAATCAAAAATAATACCTCTCTTTGCAGTTACACAGGTGACAATTACAATAACACTTTTTATAGTGCTAAGTTCAAGCTGATGTAATCAGCTAGGTAAACGTTATTTACCTTGAATGAATCCTAACATGCGCAAGATAACACGCACGTCATAAATGGAGAGCTCTATTAATTTTTATTTATGCACACAACATGGAAGGTACGATCCAATTTCCACCCCTACTCATGCAGCGCAGGGGTTAGGAAGTCTTTTTACACTGATGTGGTAACGATGTATATAGAGAACAAAATATACGAGGCGCACTTTAATGCCGACCTAACTAACGCCGTATACAATCAAATACTTATGTAAGGATAATCAAGTGCCTTACTCCAACTCTTCAAATCACCCAAAGATCGTTAAAATTCGAGGTATTATCTAACCTTGTCTAAGTAATAATTGGAAGGTAGCAACTTGCGCCACGAAAGCGACATCTTCTTACAATTTTGTAAATATGGGACAATGCCATTGATCGAGCACCAAGTGGCCATCTCACACAAATCAGCCTGCAATAATACCGCTTCCACAGTCGACTGTAATGAAGAACAAATTTTAATATCATCCGCGTACATGACAACTTTAGCATTACTAACACAAGTACGCAAACCATTAATAAATAAACCGAGCAAAAGGGCGCACGAGTAAGAGAAAAAACTGAGGTAAACCATACTTTTTGACTTTTACCCGTAAGATAGGATTCAAGCCAAGGGACCATATTTACCGAGAACAATTTTTGGTCCCATATCCGAAGTTTTACTAATCTTACTCTTGGTGTTTCTAGTGTAACAGCAAAAATTACATTCACTTTTATGCTCGTTTTGTACTCACATTATAAAGAATTCAGTTTATTTTAATAAATCCTTACGTTACTTTAACATAAGTTTCCTTAAAATTAAACCTATCTGGGTTGAAAATCTAATGGGGAGCCTATGTGATTCCTTAACCTGCCAATTTTTTATTCAGTAGTAATTAATATTGAGGTTTCATTTTGCCCAGTCGTCTAAATGTCAAGCATCCTAGGCTTAGTCTAGTCTATTTCCTATTGGACTATTATCTAGCAGGGCCTGTTTACGCGTTTTCCTTTCCGGATTGCAACGGATCAAATTTTACTAATGCACGAGGATACTGATACCACAAAGGGAAGAGGAAGTGCGTCCTATTTCCTCTATATACCCCATTCGAATACGCTTGATGTTGCCATTTGTTAAGATCCTATTGGAATGTGATAGTTCTCTCATATTCCATTTCAGTCTTTATTGGAATTATCAAGTATGCAATGTATATTATTATTATTATTATTTAAATTTAGCCAGAGAATAAATTCTAAGATTAAAGTCTTAAAGCTTTAGCATCTAAGGCTTTCCGTTTTATTTTTATTAATATTATTATTATTATTATTATTATTGTTAAAGATCCTACCGCACTTGAGATTTGAACCCACGAGACTCTTGCCTACTCGGCCACTCAGAAGGATATGCAATGTATAAACAGTGGCATATATAAGAAAAGTGAATAAAATGTAAAAATACCTTAAATTACGCTAAGTTCGTATGATACACCTATGGGGGTTAAG